>VXBQ01015626.1:180479-256093 GCA_013400175.1 Phainopepla nitens | reverse complement strand
ACCTCTGGCAGGTTATCAGGATGGTCTTCATGTTAGCAAAATCTGAATGGAAATGTAGCCAGGGCTGCAGATCTTCATAAGCAATACTTCCATCAGGAGTTTAAATATCACCAGAGGAACTGCGAAAGCAAGCAAACAAACAGATGAACACGTCTCAAATTCAGCATACGCCTGTCAGAGCAGAAAAAAAGTTGGGTCCACAATTCTCTAGTATAGGGGGTATGTAAGCTGAGTTATACTGCATTGAATGAGATTTTTTTTCCTATTGCCATTTCATAAAACTCTGTTTTGACTGTTGTGAAAAGTACTTAAGTGCGGTAGACTCTTTTTTTCTTTTTCCAAAAAAAAAAATCACATTTTTTATTGTTCCCTGTGCCCACAGAAAATTCTAGTCCACAGGAAATACAGAGGCAAAGACAGCCTCTATATTTCATTTAAAAAAAGGAAAATTACTTTTTCTTTCATGGTCCTCCACATGTCTTCCCCAAAGATAATGGAATTACGTATATTCATGAAGGGCAACAAAAATGACTACTTGTTATAGAAAGAAAAGTGAGGGCTTTTTCTGCTAAGAAAAAAATACCAATCTATTTTTGTTTTTATTCTTCAGTCTTTATAGAAAAAAAAATAGCTAAGCTGATTTAAATTAAATTTTACAAAGCGTATGCTCCTGGGCAGAAATCTTATAAATCCACTTTCAGCCCAAAGCACATTTTTATGGTTGAGTTATAATAAACCACATAGAAGAGGGATTCCACTTGAATTGCTTACAGAATATAGTAGCACGAAAGGTATTATTGTGTTATAAAGCTTCACAGTAATGTTTGAATTTAGTTGACAGAACCAGCAGGGCCAATTTTTTTTTTAGTTTGACCTCTCATCATAAGAACTTACTAGAATATCATACTACAGAGAATAAAAAACAGCCAAAAATTCAAAGAAGAAAAATGATTAAAATACTAAAGTGGAGGCTAGATTGTCCCATTGCTATAATACATTTGATGCATGAAAGCTGCTATTCTGAGTGTTTTGGTACTGGAAAATAATGAAAAAAAAATCAAAGCATTTGTGAAGTAAGTTCTCATTCATCAACATTTAGAAGACAAGGTGATCTGCAATGGACATGGCTTTATTACAAGCTTAATTTATCAGATTACATGTTAGCTTACAGTGAAGCTCAGTTTGCAAAATCGGGTAATCTGTCTAGTGGTTATACAACATAATAGTACATGGCAATGCACACATATGGGTGACAAGGAGTGTTTGAAAATAGAATAAATAGGAGAGAAGGCTGGGCATTATCTGATGATTATGCAAAGTACATATTAAAGGACTAATTTTAGCTGTTCACTATCAGAATGAAATGTTTACATAAAAATTTTCCCATATAGGTGCCTCTGTACCCTTGTGGTATGTTGCCAGATTATTTAATGACCTAACTGCTCTCATATCAAATTCAAGGTTAGGACCTTATTTCATGTAAGAGAAATAAAAGAAATTGGAAGATTTTTTCTGTATTAACAAATGGAAGCATCTTAGTCTAGCTCTTGGGAGGGGACTAGGGTCACACAGGAAAATGTGTCAGAGGGAAAATGTAGACCACGTGGCTGCATCCAATAATCCCCGATGCTTGCTGTTCTCCAAATTAGAAATAGTGCAACTGGTACAGCCCCAGGTATAAACAGCAGCAGCTTGAACATAAAAGGCTTGTCTTGCATCTCAAAAATAGCAAATCTCTGCTTTGGTCTCAGTAGTAAAGACAAGACAGTGCTAACTTTTCTTCTATAATTGTTGCTACATGCAAAGCAAAACACTGAAGTTGGGTGAAATTCACTCTTAGAAATGCTTCATACCTGCCAGAAGATAAAGACATTGAAGAGGCAATTAATTTTAGTAAAGGAATATGCTTGGGGTAGCTCACACACAGGGTTGGATATGAAAGACAAGAAAGAAGGGGATGCTGAGGTGCATGGAGAAGGGTACTTTTGTGGACACAATGGCAGCTTTTAGTAGAAAGTCAGATTTTGACTCACTGATGTGATATGAAATAGGAAAGAGACAGCAAGTCTGAAGGTGGAACAGGAATGATAATTTGATCACAAGGAAAGGAAAGGCCATTTCCTTGCTTCACATCAGAAGAAACTTTCAAACTGCCAAGAAAATGAAGAAGGAACAAGAGATGGGCAAATGAGTCTCAGGAAGGATGTACCAATGTCATGTCCTCAACTGAGAACCAAAAGGGATCATGGGATCAAAGTGTTTTCAAACCAAAAATGCATGAAGTGATACAGGAAGGGGCTGTCAGTCATGTATGCCTCTGTGATAAACTATTTGAACAACTTCTTTCTGTTCTTTGAAATAATTCTGAAGTATCATGCGGCAGTAAGGGTAAAATAACAGTGGTGATTCAGGAGATCTGCTTGACTATATCTCTTCTGCTAATAAGTCAATGAACATGCACAATGAATAATGGTAAAAGAAGAGGATGGTTGCTGCCTGCAGCATGAAATACTTATCCTTCATTAGGGGAAGGGCTAGCCAGTTCTGTTTTTCTGGTTACTGAGCCAGAGAAAACTGATGGTGGAGACTTTAACTGATCATGGATGACAATTTAAAACCTACTCCAACCAGCATGATATCTCAGTCCTTGCCATCAGCACTTATGATAAGATCATAGAATCCAAGAATATTTTGGGTGGAAAGGGGCCTTCTTTGAAGGTCACCTTGTTCCAAACCCCTTGCCATGGGCAGGGACACCTTCCACTAGACTGGGCTGCTCAAAGTGTCATTCAGCCTGGCCATGGACACTTCTAGGAATGGAGCATCCACAACTTCTCTATGAAACGTGTTCCAGTGCTTCACCAAGAAAAAGTCTGCTCTCCTGAAGGCCAGGTCAGGGAGCTTGCTTTACAACCTCCTTGCCACCCTAAGGATTTTGAACCTAGGGATTTTGAACCTCACCGATTCTTCGTCACTGCAGCTTCGGCTGCACTTGAAGTTCAGATTGTCCACCAGTCTTTTCATGTTGGTGAGCACAAGATCCAGCATAGTACATCTTCTGCATAGCTCCTCTACCAGTTGAAGAAGGAAGTTATCATCAATGCAGGAGGTCCTGGACTGCTTAAGTCCTCTTGTGTTGTCCCTCCAACAGATTTTAGGGTGGTTGAAGTCCCCCATGAGTACCAGGGCTTGTGAATGTAAGACTGCTAATGTCTGACTCTAGACAGCTGCACTCACTTGGCCTTTCTGGTAAGGCGACCTACAGCAGACCCCTGCATGTCAGCTGTCCCTGCCCTCCCTTTAATCCTAACCCCTAAAGTCTCAGTCAGATCCCCATCCCTCCCCAGGTGGAGCTCCATTCTCTCCAGATAGTCACTGACATGCAGGGCAGCCCTGCCTCCTCATCTTCCCTGCCTATGGTTCCTAAAGAGTCTGTATCCCTTCATTCCATCAGTCCAGTCAGAGAAGTTCTCCCAGTACATCTCCACGATGCCAGTAAGTCTCAGCCCTGCAGGCATGCACATGTCTCTAATTCCTCTGTTTATTCTCCATGCTGCTTGCTTTTGCATAGAAGTGTTTAAATTTGGCCACCAATGAAGCTGACTCACTGGCCAGAGTGGCTGGGATTCTTCTACGCCACTCTTCAGATGCTGACCTGTTTGGCTCTTTTGAGGGAATTTAGGCACTACAGACAGTCATAATTCATATGGAAGAATTTCAGGTCCTTACCATCTCATTTAAATTTATTTATTCATTTAATTTATATTTTTTTTTCCAGCTCTCAGACAAAGAGAAGCCAAAGTACCTATACAGAGTAATGCATTATTTTTTTTAGCTAATTAGGTTTCTCTAAAAGTGAATTTGACCACCTTAGAGGTATTGTTGGCTGTGTCAAGTACAAGAATAAATCCAAGGCTTGGCTTAAGTTAATAAAATATGCAGCTACAATGTGAAAACTAAGTTATTTGAGTTATTCAGACATCCTCAACATGCATGATTATCCTCAGAATCATCAACAGACTTATTTGATAATTTCTAATACTCTTAATTATCTTTAGGAATTCCTAGGAAAATACTACACAGGTTAAAAAAAATAATTTTTGTTATGGACAGATAGAGATGAGATTTTTAAAATGTTCTGAGCTTTCAACTTGTTTCTTTTATTCATTATTAAAATTAAAATTAAAACTAAAATTAAAATTAAAATTAAAATTAAAATTTGTTCTTCCTCCTTCCTAACTTCTTCAGATAGATACCAAATGAATTGGTAAACTCTGGGGAAAATCATACCCCTATGCATCACATACCTTTCTCAAACAAGCTTTCCTATGTTTTGGAATGAATGTGACGGCTGAGATGAAGCATGTGTACAAGAACAATAAGGTCCTGGTCACAGTCCGACTTCTATTTTCAGCCCTTTCAAAGCTACTTCCTTGCTGTCCCAAGAACAGGATAAAGAGGCAGCAGTACACAGTGGGAGACCAACTTTCTGAGATGTGGAGGTAAGCTGGCAGGTGGAAAGCAAGCAGCTGTGCACTCACTCCTGCTCTTTGCTGGGGCTCTGTGTGGTCAGAGCTGGTTCAGGGAATACTGCAGACTGGCAGAAAGCACCAGCTGAATCCAGGGAGCCTCTGCAAAACCTTGGGAGTGGGCTTACCAGACGCCTTGGCACAGCAGCTTTTTTGTATGTGCTCTACAAGCCTAAAGTGCAAAACTCTTAGGTACTTTGTGCTTCTGAATGGTCCTGGGGTTCATCCTCTGACCCTAGGGGAAACCTCTGTGATGAATCTGTACATTCATACATCTTTTTGCAATGCTTTCAAGAAGTACTGGGATAATCTTCTGTACTTAAAGGCAGAGATTCAGTGAATAATTGTCTGGAAAAAAAGACTTTTAAACACCTGAACTACTACTGCAGATAACTAAAACATACTTACAGCCATTTTCCCTTATTATATGAATATTTGAATACTTTACAGAAGGATATTAGTTAAAATATGGCATAATCTGTGTGCATTTTAGTGCAATGAAAATCTTTAAAAACATCTACAGACTGCTTCATAGTTTTCTTGAACAAAGTAAAGAAGACCATTATAGTCTCAGGGAGACAAAAAGATACACCTCCTTGCTTCAGTGATTGTTGTTGGGGTTTTAATTTTTTTTTAATTCACTAATTAAAATTAAAAAGTCTTCTGTCTTTTCAGACATTGCATGTTTTGCATTGTGTGCATTTAGGGATGGGAACTCCTTGTGCCCACTGACCAACAGGCTGTCTGGGAGTCTGTATTCAAAGCAGAATGCTCAAAAAAAGCCGAGCTGACCCATATCCAGTCTACTCTACGAGTGTGATTCAGATTACAAATATTTCCACCATTCCAGTACAGGAAAATATGCAGCACATATACACAGTCACTGAACGTAATCTTTGTGTGTCTCAGTCTCTTCTCTAGGTACATCTCTTTTTGTCTCAGGGAAACATATTCATTGACATATGGTTTAGGAGGCATGATGGAATATGTTTGAAAGTCAGATGATGTTATTGGAGGCCCTTTCCAACCTTAATGATTCTATGATTCTGTAAAACAGGGAAAGCCTCTCCTCAACCATAATTTAATTTCCATCTCTTCCACCTGTGAAGCACTGCAAATTCATGTTATAGCAAATTAATATCTAGGCTTTTTTTTCACCATTGGCAAGTCTAAGTGAAATTGCGATAGCAAGGCAGTGTTATACCTTGTGCAGGTGTTGGTGATGCAAAATAGAGAACCAGTACTGGCCACAAAAAACAGCTGAGTTTAACTTTTCAGCTTGAAATCCTGATGAATAATGAGTCTTTTCATTGGCAGGAGCAGGCTCAGTGTCCTCTGCAGCTCACATAATGGCCTTCCTCCTCTCCCTCGCTGCCTCGCTGCTGGAGGAGAATCAGTAACACTAATCTTTGAATCTCTGTTAATTAGTAACCAGTTTCATGTCACAGGAATCAAACGTCTTTGAGAAACTCTCGAGAGAAATGAATATGACCCCTGTGTACTTGGAGACCCGTTCTGTACATGAAAGGCTTCTGCAGGCGCTGCTGGGTATGTGAGTGCCAGCAGCCAAGGGTCACATTACACCACTCTGAAAAGAAGGAAAGAGAAGGAGACAAAGGAAAAAAAGACATATTACAAATACACTGTCACAAAAATAATGTTTCCCTGTCTGTAAAAAATGACTATGGAATGAAACTAGTTTAGAAGGAAGGCCCAGAGGCTTATTCATTAGATGGGTTTTGGCACAGAAATCCTGGCCCAGGTACAAGAGTACCCAAACCCTTCTGTGAAAGAAGCGCCAGCCTGGGGCAGGCACTGCCTCCACATAACTGCTCGTCAGCAATGTCTTCATGGTTTCCTGGGCAAACAGTCTCCCCCTGACCCTGGGGACAGGGCCTTTTCTCTGGCCACAGAAATGCAGGTACATTAAGTCACCTTTCTTCTTGACTACTAGGCAATCTGGTAACAGTATGCTCCATAAGAAACCAGAAACTTGCAAGCTCTGAACACATTTCTGAAGCAAATTACCTGGCTTTTTAGTTTAACAGAACTAAACATCATCATAATTTCCATCTTGCAGGAAGTATTGCTATTCTTTTTAATTGTGACTTGAGGCACCTATAGAGAACATTTGAATTCCCTAGGAGACAGAAATGTTGAACTTATTCAACTTTGCTGTTCATGCTTCAGCTTCTGCAGCAACTGAGGCAGAGAAATTGCAGAGAATAATCTTTGTCATTGCACATTTCATTCATACCACAAGAACTTTGTAATATGCAGAAACTGAAACAAAAAAATCTATAAGTAAAGAGCAGGTGACCAAGCAGCTAATCACATTACCATGATGCATGCAAGAGATGGATCTATATTAAATTTACCATGTTGTCATTTTTTTCTGGCATTGCTTCATCTCTTCTGATTGCTGGCTTTTGCAACTCTAACATTTTATTTTGAGCATACCTTTTGGTTTTTGAACAGTTCTTTGAAAGCACATTTTATGATCTAAAGGACTTTTAAGCCATCCCATTATGATACAAAGAAAATGAGAGACAAAAATAGGGACATAACAATGCATACCTCTAAATTAAGGCCTGCCATTTGTTTTGAGTACTGCTCAAGAGTTTGTTTTCAAAACTCAAGTTTGTGGTTTTTATGGTGGAAAAATGATTGGGAAAGAAAAAAAAAAAAAAGTAGTACCTAATAAAGTAGCACCTAAATTGCAAAGGGGAAAAAATCCTCTTTTCATGAAGTTTCCAGGTGGCAACAAGATTGCTGGTGTTTGGATGAAAGGATGGTACAGTCTCCAGTACGTGAAGAGCTCAGCACACAACTATGCTGAATCCAAACACAAACCAGACAGGTTTTATAAAGGAATTCTGAAACTGGGGACATCTTCATTGTTTTGCAAAGCCAAGTAAATATGCAATATATAACTTTATATCCAACATAGCCTAACAGAAAATGTTCTTTTGGGAGATGATGTGAGACTTCTGAGATGTATCATAGATAAATTGGTTTCAACTGCCTGGTATGAGTTTACTGCTGTTTTTGTATTCATCTAAGCATGACTTTTATGTTCAGTGGAAAGGGGGAGTGTTAATTATTTATGCTACTATAAATCTTTAATTGCTGTGGTGTCTGTAGTCGCTTTATCATTTGATGCAGTGGAATAGCTCTTGCCATGGTAGACACAAAATGGGATGTGACTGAAATGAAAGCTGTTCATCACTGCCTTGTATGGGAGTAATCTTGCTTTAGTGGGCCTATGATACCTTCAGTGACAAGTAGTCACTTGGTAAGCAAGCAGGATGTGTGCTCAGACTATTTGCAGTACACTAAAATAATACATCCTGAATATGGATAGCATTGTGTATGATTTACTGGGTGTTCCCTAGTAGCTGCAAAGGCACATCTCATATCCCATGAAGACCCTAAGACTAGGCAGAATATTATTCAAACAATCTCTCCAGGTTCAGTGAGACACTATCTGTGCACTTAGTGACAGGCCCATAAGTAACTGCCGTGTTGCACCAGGGCATGTCTCGGTGTTCTGGGGTTTTTCAGCCCTATTTTGTATAGGATCCAGATATCATCACCTCCATTATAATAAAAGGAGAGTGAGATGAAAATAACAAGCAAAAAAGAGTAGCAAGCTTTTTGGCTTGGCTTTTATTTTGCAACTGTAAATGCACAGCCTAGCTGAGGGCCTGCATAATTCATGCTGCCTATAGCTAGAGATAATCAGGGAAGCAAAGACAGAACACAGCATATTCATATTCTCATTTATACAAAGTTGTTGGCCCTGTTAGTGTGAAATTAGATCTGCCATATCCCAGGTGGTTCTCTCCTGTCCTGTGTTACTCTTTTTCTCACCACTTTGCGATAATTCTTCTGTCTTGCTCTTCCAGTATTTTGTTATTTATTAAGGATAACTTCATTTTCTTCAGAGTAGGGCCTCTGCTCAGATCAGCCTTAGCTTCTTTCATCTTTTTGTAGACAAAAAGACTGTGTAGAAGTTTCTTCATGGGCATAAGCATTTCTCTGACTCAGGACCACTTTAACATGGTCTTTGGCTCTGGAAAAGAGAGCCATAACTATTACAGAAATTGCTTTTCTTTTCTACAACAGACTCGTGTTGACCTATGAGACAACTTTCCTATATGCCAGAAACATCTCAGGATCTAGCATTTTTCTTTTCTTTGCAAAGAAAATATTATGTTTTCTAGCTTCGACCTTGATACTGTGACAATTTAGACTGTGTTAGTGTGATTTATCCTCAGACAGTGAGAATATATGAAAATGTATAAAACTAACAACTGTTCTTTATAGGGACTCGGACATTCTACATTTTTTCCTTTTTTTCTTTTTCTTCAAAATATAGCGAAATGCTGGAATAGACTGAGGAATGGCTGAAAGTTCCAGGAGGTCCCTGAGGATATCATAGCGAAAGGCTCTGAGGAAGCATCTCATGTACCAGATACCTGCCCTGCCCTAGGAAGCAGGAATAATCAGTGATGTGTTCAGCTTCCTTCCAAACTTTTTTTCTGTTGGTTGAATCTGTGCATTGCCTTTCTCTCCTCTGTTCTGGGACTTAGAATTGAAGATGAATTCCCAGACTGGGACGTGAAAGAGACAGCTGTCATTGATCAGCAGCTGAACCTTTCAGTTGTTCCTTATATGCAGATTGTGGTGGCTTTGAGGCATCTATCAAACTGAGTTCATCACTCTCAGGTGCACTTTGTTGTGGCATTGCTGGCTTGGCTTAGTTAAATATAAAATAGTGTAGAAGCAGATTTTTAATGGTTTACAAGTGGAACCATTAACTGAGCTAAAATTTGTGGCAGATACTGGACACTGTTATCTCACTTCACTGAAGTGCATGAACTGTGATAAACTTGAGCTGAGTTTTTATTTAACCACTGTCCTGGTTCTGGTCAGGACAGAGCTTATTTTTTGCAGTGGCCAGGACCCAGAGATCATTCCATACCACCTCACATCATTGCCTGGCATAGGGAAAAGGGAGAAGGGGTTCTGGATCCAGTCAAACATGGCAGAGGGAGTTGTCTGGTTATGTCTATTGTTGGGGGGGTGATGTTCCATATGAATTGTTTCTTTCTTGTATCCTCTGTCATTGGTATTGTTGCTGTTCATTGTCTTATCTCATTTTTGTTTCCAGTAAATTGTTGTTTTCTCAGCCCATGATCTTTGCCTTTTGTGCCCGAAATTCTCCTCTCCATCCCACTGCAGAGGAGAGTGGGAGGGGAAAGCAGGGGACCAAGAGAGTGGCTCATGGTTTGGAGAGTCTCAGTGGGGGCCCTAAACTGAGCAATACCATTCCTAAACTGAGACAACCACTCCTTTGTAATGTACTTATTTATAACACCCCTTAGGATTGACATGCCATATCACTTTCAGGACGTCTTTTGGCTGTCATCATCAGAACATCTTTCTTTATGGTTAGGGAAAGATTTTTAAAATCTTACACTGCATAAATAAGAATTTTTTTCACAGAGTGTAAGAGAAGAAGTATCTCTAGGGAAGATCTCATAACTTCTTTGAAAGTTTCTCTAAACTAGCCTGCCTTTTGCCTTCATTCTCCCATGGTCCTGCATGATTCAATATTGCAGAAGAGTGTTTCCTCATTATTGTTGTAAATATCACACTTGAAATTATAATGGGAAAAGCTTCTTCAAGACCTTGAGAAAGAAATCTGAACATGTTAACTTAGAAAATGGACATGTATTTGAATAGCTAATTAGATGAATATTCATATGTTTTCTTCAGCTTTACTCATAAATATGTAATGTTCTATTTGCTAAAGATGTAATGCATCTGTTTGCTCTGTTTGCTGTATTATATCAGTTTGCCAAGCAGGAGGAAGCACAGCTTTACTTCATATTTTCACATTCCATAATCTGTCTATCACCAGCTTTTGTTTGTACTTTCCTTGCTTTCACTTTATTTTTATTGTCATCATCTGGAAAAACCCAATACATTGAAAAAGGATTGTTTTATAATTCGTTCATGGCGTCCTTCATTAAGGCATTAAAATCCAGCAAATTCCAAGGGTTTATAATACACTTTTTCTGCAAGAACAAGGTTCTGATTTTAATAGCAAAATGATGGCTTGAAAAATAACTATTTTGCTTGGTTATCCCAGAGGGAGCTGGCAATTACAGTTATGTGAGCATACAAACCTCTCAAGAGAACTTCAGCCAGATATGTTACCTTCCTTTTCTAACATGACTGCATAAATGCCTTAGTGCAAGGACTTTGTGGAGGACATATGCTTCAAAGTACAGTCTTACCTTTGGCGTAAAATTTTGCTGTCTAATCTTTTTGGTTTTTTTCTTTCAACTGTGTCTGAAGCCTGATTGTTAGAAACCATCTTCCTCTGAAGTCGTACTCTTGTTGCTCACACACAGCTCTTTATTCAAAAGGATGATCTCTGTTCAGGGCTCCCTGATAGAGCAGCAGTACGTTTATGTTCCTTGAGCAGAGGCTACATTTACTGTCTGGAGTAACAGAGGTAGGATGCTGAACAGGTGCAAGAGAGTAAGGAAAAAGGTCAAACTTGGTTACAGATTATTAAGTCGTTCTCTGAACCTTCACAGAACTGTTGAGCAATAGAATGTTCTGAGTTGGAAGGGACTCACAAGGATCACTGAGTCCAGCTCCTGACCCTGCACAGAACAGCCCCAAATATCACACAGGGAACAGTGTGTAGATGCTTGGTAATGGTCCAGTAGTGACCCTTGTTTCTTAAGGACTATGGCTGGCTTCTTAGTCATCCCTTATGTTTCCACAGGGATGTAGACTAACAGTAAATTTCAATTTTGACCTTGGTTTTGTGACTGAAATAGAAATAGAAGACACAAAAACCATCATCAAACTTACCAACACTGTAAATTTTGGGTGAGAAGGGGAACACTGTTTTGGAGTGCAGGATCCAGTTCCTTTTGCTGGGAGATTAAACAGAACATTTCCAGGTTCACTGCTGGCCAAAGTGAACACAGTAGGAGCACTGGTCTTACATCTTATCTGAAAGAGTTTGGCTGAAAGCCAGATTTGTTCCTCATGTTGTCTGTATTGTGCTCATTCTCAGCACTGAAAGGACCCCTGCTTTTGGGGCTTTTTGTGTGTATGTTGGAAACATTTCTTTCAGTACCTCGACAATGTTATGTAATATCACATCAGCCTGCGCAATGTGGAGCAACATTGTGTAAGACTATTATATTGGCCCCCTTGGCATGACAGAAAATAAAAATGGGATTTAAATTATTCCCTTCATACTTGAAATATCCTAAGGCGTATTTTTGAACTAAAATTCTAAATTATATAAAGGAAGGCTGAGTGGGTATTAGGTAACCAGCAACATACTGGACATAACAGCAGAGAGAAAGGCTTCTGCTTTCTTTACAAAAGGAGAATTTGTGGGCCAAGCCATCTGTCATGTTTGAAAGCTCCTCATGGACCTGACAGTATGATTTCTTTGAAGTTCATCATGCTATTTTGCACTATTACAATAGGAGTCGAAGTTATGGTCAGGTCTGTATATTTTTAGATGTATTACATTCAATACACAACAATTATTTGGATTCTGCTAAAATATTAATGCATTGTCTATGTATGACTTTCATAATTTGATATGAGATATTATATTTGAGAGCTACAAGTCATTTTTTGATGAAGTTTATTTATAACATCTTAGACATAGGGCATAGTGCAATTATGCCACGGAAATGAGGTAAATAGGAAGATGAAGTACTAACCAGCTCGATATAGTCAAATTCAGATTTTGAAAGAACAATTCTTATCACCTCTGTTCTGCCAAATATTTCAGAGTAAAATTTCTGCAGTAACAACTGAGATCCATGAGTTATAAAATTTAGCAAATCTTTCCCTCTGTGTTTCTTCTGTACACTTTCTGTGCTGTTTTGGATGAATACTTAAGTCTTTTCCTGTGGTCTGGGCCTCTAAGTGGCCCTCCCTGCGTGATGGTTGGACAAGATGACCTCCAGAATTCCCTTCCAACCCTGGCCATTCTGTAATTCCATGAAAAATCTGGATATGGTTGTTGTTCTTGCCAATGATTTAAAAAAAAAACTTCTACCCCATTACTATTTCAGAAATGTTGCTGCAGCTGTCAGCCTTGACTAAAGCTGGTGAGCAGCTTTGAAAGCATTTGTAAGGACTCTCACAGTCGGCTAACGGCACTGGAACATTTTTCTCAATTCCTAGAAAGTCCAGTCCCAAGAATATATGGCATAAAAACATTAAAACTGCTACAAAGAGATAAGACAAAGGATCCATCTAGTCCTTTATTTTTTCTGCAACACTGCACTAAGTATGTACTTCAGGAACAGCAACAACAATATAAACTTCTTTGATAGAGCCTCCAGAATAAAAGGTATATTTCCTATGTACACACTCAGTTTCCTGGAGAACTCAGCTGATCTGTCGTCTGACTTCTTTGGGCAGTGAATTGCATATTCTAGCACCTGCTGCACAAAGAACAAGCTCTCTTTTTACCTTGCTTTACCTTGCTCCCACCCATCTTTATTTGATGGGCCCTTGATTTTTACTAAGAGTGGCTAAAATCCTGATGCCTCTTAACTCTCTCCAAGGCACTTGTAACATGGTCATGTTGTCATTGTCATTTGTGTAATGAGTTGTCTCTTCCCCGAGCTGAAGGGTCTCATCCGACTCAGACATCCCTGAGACAAAACAATTACCTATCTTAGAAAGTACCTGTTGTCCACTCTTAATTTTTTTGATTATTACGAGAAAAAAAAGGTGGCATGAAGAGTGACCAAGAAAAAGAGGGAAATGGTAATCAATCTCATCCTCACATGGGCCTGGGCAGGTGCTCCTCAGTGACAAAACTAATTACAAGTCTTAGTGCAGTATGTCTGTCTTTCAGACATTCCTTGCACTATTTGAAAATACGGCTGCAAATGTTTTCTGTGGCACAGAAACAATTTAAAGCTCAACTTTTAAATAAATGGGCCACTGAGTTTGTGAATGCCTCCAAAGCTTCTGAGGCATGGCAGTGTCTGGGATTTTACACTGAAAATCAAACCAACTTTTCAAAATGACATAAATTAAAACATTGGCTGTACTATATGAACATAGCTGGGAGGAATAAAAATAAGATTGCATCAAAAGCTGTCTCACTGGATACAAACGCACAGGGGGAACAGGTTATTTCTTTCTTTAACTCATTTGATTAAATACATTGGATTAAATACAGAATATGAAATCAAGAATAACTGGAATTTTTGGTTTCAGTTTATCCTGGAGTACTACAACAAGTGATTCAAAGAATATGCTCTTCCATGAACTGCATCTGTTGGGATTTGATTGGGGTCTGGCCGTGAGTATGATTTTGCCAGTGAAAGCAAAAAGCTTTGTCCTGGAAGATGACATATGGAGACTGACCAACGTGCTCTGATATTCACTACAGCACTGGTTAACATGAAGAACAGCACTAAATGCAGTCATTAGGCACAATTCAGACAGCTGAATGCCCACTTTTGTTCAATAAAAGTGATATATTGATAAAAAAAAATTGCTTTTTGTGTATGTCTACCCCAATTAATTTTGTACCTATGCTGGTTTGCTTCCAAGTCTTTTGGAAGAGCATTATAAGCAAAAACATTGTAGTTATTGATGTCCTAGTGCCACCCATTAGTGCCATAGCTATTACAGAGACATGGTCTCTAACTTTAGGAGTTTATGTTGAGACAAATCAAAAACATAAATAGGAAAGAAGCAGTGTGAAAGACAAGATAATGGTTATAACAAAAACAATCTCCTACAGTTCTTTAATGCAAAAACATACATAATTCATATGCTTTTTTTCCAGGTCCTGCAATAATGTCTTTGGCGGTTCTTTTTTCACACTGATGAAATTCCACTGATGAAACAATGGATACTTTATAGGATGGACACTAATAAGAGGAGAGAAGTCCAGCATATTTCAGGAAGGCAAAGAATTTGGAATTTGAACTATTTCTTTTAGAAATACAGAGCAGAGTTCAAGAGTTTCCTGTATATGAGGTGACTGATATAACTTAGTATGGATTTCTTTTTTTTTTTATTCAGAAGCAATTTTAGTGAAAAATACTGATTTTTTTTCCAGAGCGCTTGAGAAAATAACTGTGAAAAAGGGGACAAAACAATATTTTAGTAAGCTTTCTTGCTTTGTCTAGTCAGGCTCTTCAAAGATTTCTGAGGAACAAAGAGAGGGGCTAACTTTACATGAAGGAAACATTTAATACATTTGCCAGAACAGTCATTAATATCGTTACAATTGACAGGATGTGTCAATTAAGAATTTTAGTGTAATCTGCTGTACTTCTGTGTCACAAAATTTTCACCTCTCTGCCTAAAGGGTCCACAGGATTTTATTCACTGGAGCTGATTATCTGTCATGCTGATTATTTTAGAGTGCTGCTGCACATCCATGACTCACTGCCTTGGAATGAAAAATTCATTTTATACAAGAGAAATTAATTTTATACGAGAAAACCACTGTGCAAAGTGATCTGACAAAAAGGTAATGTGATGTTTTTGTGTAACAGATTGGTGCAACACCTAATTAATGGTGTGAGCTTGAAGCTTTTATCACATGAACTCCTGAATCATAAGGATGAGAAGATGTACAGATGAGGCCTGAAGAACAGACAGATTCAATGCTGAGCTACAAAACACCTTCCAGTTCTTCCTACCTGAACTGAAAGATCAGTCATATCAAGGCATAGGAGATTAAATTTAGTGACTATTACTGTGGTGCAGTAACTTGACCTTGTCTGGATGCCAGACACCTCTCCCCACACAATTCGTTTTCTGACTTCCTCTTCTTAAAAAGTCAGGGAGACAAGATAAGATGGACAAACCCATGGGTTGGCATAAAGGCAGCTTAACGAGAAAATCAAGAGCTGCACATAATAGCAAAGCAAAATGAGATGTATTCTCTGTTCCCATCAGCAGGCAATGTGCAGCCAGTTCCTGCAAAGCAGGACCTCAGCACATGTAGTGGTTGCTTTGGAAGACAAAGGCCTTAACTCCCCCCTCCCCCAGCTCAATACCTTTCTCTCAACTTCTGTTGCCAAGCACGGAAGCACATGGTATGGAATATCCCTTTGGTCAATCGGGGTCAGCTGTCCTGACTGTTTCCCCTTCCAACCTTTTGCCCACCTCCAGCCTACCGGCGTTTGATGGGAAAGGCTGGGGTGACAGCCTGGATGCTCTGCAAGTACTGCTGAGCAGCAGCCAAAACACCAGAGTGTTATCAACATCACTCTAACCCAAAATGCAAGGCACTGCTCTACACGAGGAAAGCTAACTCCAACCCAGCCAGATCCTGTACAATTGCAAAAATGTACATGCACATCTGTTTTATGCCAGTGGGCTTAAAATGGTACAATGATGTACCATGGTTATTTGGAAACCTAGATATGAATTCAAATCAGATTGGTTTTAACAGTTACAATCTCTGTTCCTAATCAATTAAAAAAAAAAAGTATAATTGGCAGTTACATTTCTTTGAAAACTAGTTTGCTAAATGACTTCTACCTTAGCTTTGAGGCCCTGGGGCCAATGGATAATATCAGGTGTTATATTCAAATGGGTCTGGTCAAGATGGTTTGTTAGTGTGCCCCTTGCAAGGTACAGAAAAAGTGATGAAGCAACAACTCAATAGTTGGAATGTGCCTGCAAGGCCTGAAAGAGAAGGTAAGTTTTTAAAGCACTATTTACACTTAACCTGACTTGGACAGCATGAACTCTCCACCTCCTTCAGTGTATCTGACAGCTTGCTTAACAAATTCATTCTACTTAGGCTTATAAACAGGTTCAACTCTGCATGTGTTCCATTAGTGATATTGCACAACACTTTTTCACGCTTTAGAAGGGCTGGTAAGATTTAAGCAAAAGAAGCTGGTTAATTAATATTGAACTGTCACAGATTAATACAGTTATGATCCATGTTATTGCAAAGGGTTTTATAATGAGAAAACACTCTTTAACCTGCTATTGGTTTAATAATGTATTCCCCAGAAATACATTTTGCAGCACTGGTAGATTTTAGATTTATATATTGATTTAATTTAAATATTGAAAGCATACTCTTTTCCCTAAGTTAATTCTGATCATGTGGACAGAAATCTGCTGATAGGACATACGGTTAAGAATATCAATGAGGAATGCATTAGATGTTTGGCTTTTCCCACATCAAAAGAACTAAAAGCTCATGAAAAGGATATGCTTATGAAAAATAAAATACATTTAGCAAAGCAAATCATACTAGAAAATACAGAGCACCAACTGTAGAGCATGGAAAACCATGACAGAGATAAACAAAGAGCTACTTGTGAGCTGTCATTAGTGCTGGAGTGTGGGAGAGAAGTGCGGCTGAATTCTCCTGGTTTTTACACTCATTTTTATTCAGTAGCTTTATATTTTGGTGACAAAGTTGCCAAACTCTATTAATTGTTCTGATATGACTCAGCTAAGACACTCATTTTTAAAGAAGATTTGATAATATGCACTCTTGCCAGCTATGGTTCAGATACACATGGGTGCAGTGTCTGACATCTCTTGTCTTGCTGTTAATCCTCCAACAGTGATGATCTCAGCTGCAGCTTGACTTCTGTCACGAAATGGTCCATATATGCCTACTAAGGATGGCAGCTTACTCTTAGCAAGCTGTTTGATCAGATGATTGCTATGTTGTTGCACATTACACACAGACAACACCATTTTTTAAAAATCCTACTAACAATTATTTAGGGAAGGGGCATTTGGGTATATCATAGTTGTGTTTAGGCTCCTTCTTTTTCCCTACAGCCCTAGGAAGACACTTGGTTAATATGTAGTTGGTTTAACTTCTTTGATAGGGAAAAAATCCAAACCTAGTGGCTAAATGGGCTAAAGGGAAGAGCAGACTGAGCCTACTCACTGCATTAATAAGCTGCAATTGCTTTTTTGGGGGGAGTAGAGGAGCTTCTCTCTGACTTCACTGCACTCCACTATGGGCAGCAGCCTCTGAGTCACTGCCTTGAAGAGATAGTGACTTATTTTAATTACCCTCAATGAACCTTGCATTTACAGGAATGAGTCATAGCCTAATGCAATTTTATAATAATTATATAAGAAGTATTTTAAAGTGATGCCTTGTAGCTTTGCCTATTTTATTCATTCTCCAGGGTGACTGGAGAACATGATTCATCTTAGATGAGCTAGTATATATTATTTACTAGTAATAATTACTTCTGTTATTTATAGACAGCGAGTGTGCATGGCTCTATACAGACTGACATTATGATAAGGTTCATGAGCCCAAGGGCATGCAGCACATGGGTGCAGACATCAGAGTGATTAAAAATATGGTGGGTGAGATTGGTACTAGGATAAGCAGACACAGCAGCTCTCTGAAGAGTTTTGCTCACCTTTTAATGAATAATGTGGGGTCAGGTTAAGTGCTTCCAGTCGTGCACAGGGGTAATGGCCAGGGGAGTGCATGGAGCAGAAAGGGAAACCAGCACTGCTTGAAATTAAGTACGCAAGAACGGGGGTTAAAGAATTTGGACCACCTTTGCTTCTCTTTTACCATTGGCAAACACATTTTCTCACAGTTGCACAATTTTGTGGAGCACCATCAGGCTGGGCAAAGCATATTTGCTGGAAAGGATTTCAAGAACTTGCTAATTGAAGAGCACACTTGCTTTCAGCTTGGTACTGGGAAAGACATTTTATTAAGTGGTAACAATGTGCCATTAGAAGGAGTCATAACTGTACAAGGTTTATTCTTTAACATGCTCACTAGGGATTTTTGCCTTACACTTTTGAAGGAAAGTGAGGGAATTATCACACAGCACAGCAGCATATATGCTTCGATAAGAGCATGCAATTCCTGTAAAGGACCCTGTTGCCAGGTAGAAAAGACAGGTCGAGGTGGGGCTTTTTTGAAGTACAGAGAGCCAGTTTAGGCGTGTTTGTGTGCTGCAGGGGAGGAGCTCATTTATGAAAAAGGAATTTTCTTTGTTTTCTATCCAGTTGTCCATTGCCTTGGGCTACTTTCCTTGGGTGGTGCCTATCTGCTTACCATAACAAGGCTTGGTCTTCTTGCTCAGCTTGTGCTTGTTTGCCCAACACCCTTAGCACAGATACAGACTTCAGGGAAAGTTTGGTTAAGAAAGTTGCTGTAGATTACTCATATCTGCAACTAAACCTGATTAATGTCCTTTTCATTATCAAAATGAAGTAAATACTGACATTGTCCCAGGGTGGTTCAAAAGCCCTGGTGTTATAATGGTCTCTTTAGGAGAAGGAGAATCAAGGCAAAAGGTGAGGTAAATAGTAGAAGCTTGCATGGAAATCATGGTTCTGCATAAAGATGAGAATCCATATGTCTTCAGTCACAGGAAAAATACCATAGCCACAAGCCCATTCTTGCTCCTGTGCAAACAAACAGCTTGTTTTCATTTCTTTCTTGTCAGTAGTTATGATGGACAGCTCATGAACAAATGTTAGTGGCAGAGGATGTGTGGTAAGAAATGTGTTTGGAGCAGAGACTTGAAAGATGAACTAGTCATTGGGTTCACAGCAAAGAAAAGCTTTTCCATTTATATGAAGTCTTTTATTGCCTAATATGTCAGTTTTATTTCTGAAAGGATTAGGTGGAGACAGGAAGTTTAAATTGTGAATCAAAATGCATGCAGGTATTGTGAGAAACAGGAATGAACAGACTATTTTTAAATAATTCTGTCCACCTGCATATCATTATTATGAAGTAGTTAATTTTCCTTGGATTTAATCAGGAATATTTCTGAATCCTTTATTGCTGTGGTGCCTGTGCAATAGACATGGCACGAGAAAACACTGGCAAGTTTCTAGAAGGTTTTGGTCTAAATGTCAGCAACTGGTTATGGTTGTGGTTCCAGATTTTTCATTCTGTTATGAATCCTTGAAAAACATGTTGATGAGGAGTGTCTCTTCTTGTGCTGAGATCAGTGGGCACAGTAATATTTACAGTTATGTGGCATGATATATGTTATATCTCTGGCAGAAGGATTTCTCCTGAGCATTTACTGAGTGGGATGGTGTGTCATACAATTTAACTCAGATCTGACCTGACTAGTTTGGCCATAAATTTCTTGTCTGCAAAGAGATTTTTTTTCTCTCCTTGGAAGTGACATTCAAGGATATAGAGAAGTGGCAAAGACTGGATTGCTATTGGCAAACACTGTTGTTTTTAAATCCCATCTGAAGTTCAGGGAAGATCAATATTACAGCATGCAAATGTATTTTCTTGCTAAGTTTGCATGCTGGCCCTGAAAACTGCAGTTTCTGTCAGAGCAAATTAGAATTGCTGCCCGAGTTGTCCTCTGCCCCTCCCCATGTCCTGGCTAGATTTGATACTTGTTCTTTTCTGAGTGTTAACAGCAAACATTGCAGGAATGCTTGTAATAAAGATGCTTGACACATCAAATTAAACTGCATAAACCCAGCCCTGCTTTTGAACTGCTTGCTGCCGTAAGGGGGGCTGTGGCCACTGGCGCCTGCGGCCGGATGACAGCTCAGTTATACAACAGCAGAACAACAAAGTTGACTCCTGAGGAGCCTGGTGCTTTGTTCTACAAAGACTGGGGGGAAAGAAGCAGCTGCTCTGCTGCTTCCGTGCAATAGCTCCATTGTTAGATAGACAATACTTGGACACAAAGCACACATAACATTTGAAGCCTAGGGGTCCAACATCACTCACTTACTTTCACTGTAGGAAGCATGTGACATGCTTGTAAAACCAGGCACACGCATCTGGCAAAAGCTAATTGTGCAGAAAATTTGGGCTGATGTGTAAATAACTTCTTTGACAATGCCTTTGGCTCTGTTTTTAGAACTTTCTACAGACCCTGAGTACTAAATCTATGCATGTGAGAGTGGCTAATGCACACTGCTGAGTAGATACAGCCACTTCTAAAAGTAATACCTTTTCTTTTTCCTTACTCTACACTGGAAAAAAATCTGCAAAGGTGGAGATGAGCTAGAAGAGGTCATGAAGGGAAGAAATGTCATGGAGTTTTCTAAGGATATTCTTGAATTATATTTAACGTTCTACAGTAGTGATCCAAAAGAAAGCATCTGTCAGAAACAGAGGGTACAAATGTTTTCAGAAAAGTGAAGCACAGCTAATTTTAAGTGCAGTGAATAAAAAGTGCTTGAAAAGTGAAGCCTGAATATGTTTGTCCATTTGCTTGCCTTGGCTGAAGACAAAAGGTTGGTTGGAATATTTAGCAATAAATTATGAATGAATATTTTGGTTAGCATATGCCACTTCACCACTGCCAAAATGGCATCGCAAAGCAATATTGGCACTGTCAAAGTTAGAGAAAGATGCAGAGTTAGAGATGTAAAGTAAGAGAAAGAAACTTTGCTTCTCCTAGTCTAAAGAGACCCAAAACTAAAGCTTTTCTTTTAATCAGAGCCAACATTTGTAACAAGCTTATCCACATGTTTCAAATTTCAAACTGAAAATAGGCTTTCTGAAGCAAATGTGATTGTGAAAATGGATGAAGAGGATTGTTTTCAATCTGTGCTTTCATGGAATTGGAGGATTATTTTGGATTAATGTGCTGGTTTCAATAGTATGGATATTTGAACTGGACCAGGCCTCTAAAATGTTGAAATTCTGATATCTCTGAGAGCATCAAACATGCTGGTGAGGCCCAAGTATAAGATGTCAAGATGGGGAGAAGCTGCTCACAGAGAACAGAGAATACATCCTCCAGGGTGACCTGTTCCCCCAATTTCATTGCAGCTTGCACTGCAGCTTGTCCTGTGCACTTGAACTTCTCTGTCACAGCCCAGGCTCACACTTCGTCCAAAGACCCAAGCCTGGCACCACAGGTGCTGCTGCAGGAGACACAGTAGTGCTGCGTGAGGAGTAAGAGCAATGCAAAGCTGGAGCGTCAAAATGGGATGTAAACAAGAAGATGTGTTCAGTCAGCGCAATCTGACTGGCTTGAATCTAGGGTTTGTTCCTAAACACTTAGTTTTTGAAATCGTTGGAATCTGCCATGCTGTTCTGTGTTGGTTCAGATTTTGCTCTGGCATCCCTTGTTCAAGGTTTGTAATGGCATGTCCTCCCTCGTTGTTTGCCCAGGTGGAATGTTTACGTTGACCTTGGGCAAGTTACAGAGTGACTTAAACACTTCCAGTTTCCCTAGTAAACTATTTCTGGCACAGAGGTTGCTCCTGAGGTTATTATAAACAGGGCTGGGCTGTGCAAGTGCCTGGACAATTAGAGTATCTTTTTATGAGAACTCAGAGTACTCCTTTAGAAGAATGTTTGCCTTGTCTGATGACTACCTCAAGAACAGGCAGGTAGAAGGAAAAGAAAAAGGTACAGCGCTTCAAAACATGAAAAATGACATCACCATAAACATCAAACATCCAAAGAGAACATAGTACTGTAATGTCATGAATCGTTTGAATACAATCAAAACCTCTCCCTGAACCCAGGGGGATGACTCCTCAACATGATTCCTTACACAAACAGTTGCAGGAGGAAACTCTCCTGGTCAAGTCTCTCCATCTAATGACAGGTTCTTTGTGTTAATACAGGGAACTAAGTCTTTCTAGATATTTTCAGCAGCTGTCATTTAAAACCTACCTNAAAAAAAAAAAAAGGCAAAGACATTAGTTTTTAGCAGTTTTGGAGTGTTTTAAATTCTTTCTCTGCTTTTTTTTTCTGCTCCCTTGCCCCCTTTAACTTCCCTTAGGACATGAACTGTGTGTTAGATTTGCATCATACCCAAGGAGAAAAATGAAACTGTTTTGCTGTAAGATCTGTTAAGGTGAGAATGAAGCAGCTTGGCTTCTCATGTTTGATAGAAATGCCTAACTAGAAGGCTAACTTCAATGAAATTTTTAGATGGATCACTTGGTTTGGTTGCTTCCTGCTGTGAAATAGAAACGATGAGGCCCGTTGCCTCGGACATTATGGTAGGTTTTGTTCACTGACTTGATACAAGGAACATGTATATCAATAGAAAATCACTCAGGCCTTACGTTGCTTCAGACAATACTCAGGATGTGAACACAAAGTTCTTGGAGGTGAAAGGAAAATGCTTTATCCTGCCTCTTCAGCCATCCCTCCATGGACTGACAGGAAATCAAAGTACACAACATCCTCCGCAAAGGGACCCTTATGTTTGGAAGGAACAAAGAAATAGAAAATATTATCTGTAACATGCACTATTGGTTAAGCACACACTAGATTTTCCATGGGGATGTTCAGTAAAACCTTAAAATGCATTGCAAAATTCAAAGTTGATTTGCTCCATCCCAGCTCTTTTCTAATGCTGCTTCTCAGAAAATAGGCCATTCAGTTGCCCTTTCTTTTATTTTTTTGTGAAAAAGCATGGGAAAATATTAACTGAGTTGAAATCTTTCAGAACCAACCGAACAAGCAGTTAATTTTGAAAGCTCACCTTCCTGACATTTCAAAACAGCTAAAAATTTTGTACCTCAAATATGACTAATCCTGAAATCCATGGAATGATTGGAATATTCCATCGTAGGAGTAAATCTTGTGAGATTATCTCGTTCATGTGAGAGGCAAGTCCTAACAACTACAAAATAAATCCCTCCTGCTCCCTGGGTTGCTCTGTTAATTTGTGTGCCAATGGCAAGGGAAAAGATGCACAGTCTAGTTCTTGCAGGATGATTTGGTGTAGTTGTTGGGGAAACATTTTGCTGATGGCGTTTCCTGTGGGCAAAAAGACTAGTCTGAGCTCTAGCTACAATATCTCTGCTAGAGAAGAGCCTGGGACAAAGATTACAGGTTTTAAAGTCAAAGTGCAGCTGCTGCAAGTTTTTACGTTTTCATGAAAACTGCAAATTAAGTGGCTTGTAAGATCTTTTCTTTGTGATAGCTGCTTAAAATTTTTGCAGTTGCTAGTACATCTTGTCACATGGTCTTGCCAAACACCAGCTGTGCTTGTCCTGGGGCAGCATGTCACTCTGCATATAAACTATACATAGAGAGCCTGGTTCAAGTGCCAGGTTTGTTGTGCACCATAAAGTTTGAATGGCGTTGTGTGTAGGGGACCTGAGGCAAATAGATCCTCACATATCCTCCCAACTCAAATTCATTCCTCCCTTGGTCAGTCTTCTCTGCAGCCCTTGCTGGCTCTGCCAAGATCACAGATGACATCTTTGAATTTCTCTGTCACTTTATTACCTTTCTGGATGGAAACAAAATAGTGTTATAACTACCAGCTTTACACACAGTGCTCATTTGGAAGTGACTGGAACACATCCAACTTTTGTCTTACTGGATGTTCACCAGATAGCAACCTTGCTGTGGCTGTGTCTGGAATATTTTTGTCTCAGAGGCCTGGAGATGAATGGCTCTGTATGAATGGCCCAGTATGTTAGTTTTAGTGGGCCATTAAACATTACTCCCAGTAAAAATATCGAAATTCTGCATTGTAGCCTTCACCCTCAGAATTATATCTGCATTTAGTTTAGCCCAAAGAGAACAGGGATTACTTTCTGTAGTAATGTGGGGTTCTTTTCTTGAGAAAACTCGAGAGAAACCTTTCCTACATACATGTTGTATTTACCCTGGTCTATTTGTCTGTACTCTCTTTTTTTAAACAATGTTGAGACTAATTGAATTTTATAAGTATTCTCATGGTATCGTCAAATTAATGCTGCCTGTCAGCTGATAAATTGTACGTTTTCTTGAACATATTTCTAATTGGTAATGCTGAAGCAGCATCTCAAAGCAGGTCTGACACCACAGATTCATGAATCAAGGTGAGTCCCTCAACCTGCAAAATATTTTATAAGAGGAAGGGTTTAATTTCCATACTATTTATATTTGTGTTGAACAAAGTCATTCTCCCAGGGGCCTCTGAATTTAAGGATAGACATGACAGATCAAGAATCACTTCCGTGAGAAAAATTTGGACCAGATATACACTGCATCAAAACCCCTTGGTAAGTACCAGCATGTCGTATTAAATCACATTAACCCATGGAAAATACATGTCTGGCTTACAAAATCTGTCTCAAGGAGAGGAATCTGTTTTGGTTTTATATAAGCAGCCATTCCCACTAGATTAGTTCTTTGCTTAATGGGTTCCAAATGGAAGCAAGGGATTTAGCTCCAGAAATTTTGTCTGAGGAACACTTACTTGCCTTAGATGTTACAAAATTTCATTAATAGTAAATAATCTTTTTGCAGATTGCCCTTACGTGTCCTGCTTGCATTGCCAGCTGCCTGTGGAGGGGTTGCTGATTAGCAAAGACTGACTACTGTTTATTGCCTCATTCCTTGTGGTAGATCAGGATCCCGAACTGCTCTTCTTGATCTATTTGTTCTGACAGTGCATGCATTACAGCAGACTTTTCTAGGGCATTCTCCTGTTTCGAAAAAAGCCTTTTAATAGCTTGATTGGTCTTCATGAATGTGGATATGTCCCAGTAATTGACTGCTGTGCTCCCAGTATTGCATTCTAATGTTCCACTGTATGCAATTGACTGGGAAGTACTGTATAAATTGGAAGGATAATTGGATTAACTGCAAAATGACAGTGATTAAGATCCTAACCTGGTTTCTGGAACCTCTCTTTTAGCAACAACTTCCTCTATGACGCAAAGGAAATCAATAAAGATTAGGTGACTCCATACCCTTGAAGGCCTGACCTTTAGTTTCTCTGTGCACCCTGACAAGTAGGGACCACAGCACGATTTCACTGCACCAGCTCTCTAAGAGCACGTGTTTGGGGGGATTGTGTCCACATACTGAAGTTACAGAGCGTATCTGCTCCACCAATCAGTGGGTGAAATTGGGCTAAAACACAAATCCTGACTTTTCTCATCTGTTTCATATGGTTTGAGAGGAGCAGGAAGAAGCAAGGGAGGCTGAACCGGAACAGTTCCTGCGGGTGTGGAATAGCTTATGAGGAATGTCCTCATTGGCAAAGATTTGGTTATACAAGGGCACAAGTAGGGATGAAAGGACACGGTCCTTAGCTGTGCCAGGGGAGGTTTAGACTGGGCATTAGGAAAAAGTTCTTCACAGAAAAAGTGACTGCACTGAAATGGACTGCTCGGGGAGGTGGTGTAGCCACCGTCCCTGGAGGTGTCTAAGGAAAGACTCGGTGTGGCACCCAGTGCCATGATCTAGTTGACAAGGTGGTATCAAGTCATAGGTTGGACTCAATGATCTTAAAGGTCTCTTCCAACCTAGTTGATTCTGTGTGATTCTGTGGCTCTGTGGTTTCCCTTCGACTGCCTGCAACCTCTACCAAAGCCAGCTCTTAGAGCAGTCTTTGCCTGTGAGCACCCCTGTGTCAAAAAGTCCTTGCTCGGGAGCTATTGCCCTCTGTGCACCTGCTTGAAGTGATTACTGGCTGCTTTGCAGACAGCAAAGACCTGAAGCTGTCATGAAAATGCCAAACATGCAGACTCTGAACAAATGCTGCGGCAACTAATTCCTAAGCCATCTCTTATGCAAGAGGTCTCTATTTCATGTGATCTGGTATGTTAAAAAATAAACAAACAAGTCACCAGCTACCATTCACCTGTTGACAGACCTGTTCAGTCTGTTGTCCTAGAATTGGCTACTGCTGACTGCACAGCAGACACCTATGGCCAAAAAGCGACTAACTATTTGTTTATCTCCTCTCTGAGACATTTAAACTCGATGCATTTTCTTTTGTACTGCTGTATGTCTGCAGTGTGCCAAGTGGCTGGACAGGGAAGGGCTTATATAAGGTTATTAGAGGATTGGGTAACACTAAGCTACAATTTCTCTTAGGAAGACACAGCAAGGTCCAGCAAGAGTGCTGTCTATCTTGGTGGCTTCTTCCCTAGTCCATGGCCAGGTGTGGCAGGTCAAAAGAATGAGGCATACACCGACAAAGTGGTTTGGGGTTTTTTGTGTATGCGGGAGGGAGGTTGTATTTGTTTGAATGGGGGTTTTTTTCAGTTTTTTGTTTTGTTGGTTTTTAGTTGGTTTGTTGGTTTTTTTTTGGGGGGGGGGTTACTGGGTTTTGGGAGAAATCAACATTATTACATGAGGAAATATAATGAAAAGAACCTAGCATTGAGTCTGTGAAATTTGCCGTGTCTGACAATCTCTCTGTGAAATGACACCAGTGTTCACAGGAATATGGCCTATGCTGGTTTTGTTTTCTTTCTGCAATCCATCCAGAAAGAGCTGCCAATCACATGTTACAGTGTTGTACTTTACAATGTACTGCATGGGTAATTTTTTCAAAGAAATCAGCAGTAAATTAGCTTGATCTTACTAAATCAATATTATTTTACCATATCTAGATAATTTATAACTTATAAAGATAAGCATTTGCAAATTCAAGACATTTAATTGCTGATCAGTGTTCCTGCCTTGTGTCAATGGATTTATGAGTTAACAGTCAGTGAGAGCTGAGTGCTGCTTTCATTTCCAATCAAGGAGGTTGTGCTTGGCAAGCATCATAGTTCTGTTATGTTCAGCCAATGAATACTTTTGTACAAACCTGTACAAAGTAGAGTAGATTATGGAAATAATGTTTTGAAGTAGAAAGTTCTGTCTAGAACTGTCTGGCATATGAGGGAAAGTGAAAAAATAGTTGGTCAGATTACTTTTTCCATCACAGATGTCTGGGTACCTCAGTTTAATATGGCAGCACTTAATGAGTAACACAAAGAGCAAAAAACTTTCCTCAATTCATCCACTCTGCTTAAATTTCTAAACTGCTGTGGAGGTGACCACACGCACATGTGGGCTCCTATAACAGCAAACTTTGAGGCTTATTAAAAAACAGAATTCATCAGTCCTGTGCCAAACCTTTGGTAAGAACCATGAAAAAGGCTCTTTAGATGCTTCAGTCAGCTTTTCCTGTAATGTATATGTAGGCAAACTTTTGCTCTGTCTTGCTTTTTCTCATAATTTCGTTGACCTTCACTTAACTGGGAGGTTGTTTTTTTTTTTTTTTTTGAAGGTATATTTGAATATCTGCTTCCATTGTTTTTTATCCCATAGGGATTACAGAGATTGGATGTTCTGTGATATCAACAGAGGATTTGCAATGTCAGGCTTTTGGAAACTAAATTATATGATCATTCAAGGTATTTTATTGAACTGATACCACTAATAAGATGTATCAAGTGCAGTCATGTACCAATGGGTACTAGAGGGTATGTATTCCTGCTTTGGTCTAAGTAATTTGAATTTTACAATCTCTTGGTTTTCACAAGCTGATTTGTTGTTGTTGTTGTTGTTGTTTAAGGGGAAGGATTCTCAGTGCTCCATAAATTGCAGAATATTCTGAGTTGGGAGGGACCCATGAAGATCATCTGTTTCAAGCTGAAACCTGAAAAAAACAACTAATTTCTGCTCCCTGTTGATTTCTTTTGTACCTATTGGCATCTTTTAGCTACTCTGGATCACAATTTCTCCATTGATAAAATAAGATAAAGATGAAAGAATATGACAGAAAATTGACACTGTAATTTTTATTATTGCTGCTAAATTGGTTAGATCTGAGGATTTCTATGTTACTGATATGGCTGATATGAATAATCATAAGCATTTAGTTTCAAACTTAACACACTGCAGAACATCTTGAAAGTTCCAGATTCATGATTTCCTTCATGCCCACAACAAGCCCCAAAAAACAAACAAGCAGGAAACCCCAACAAAACAAAACAAAAGCCCCCACAACTAACAATTAAATCAGATTAAATAAAAATCCAGTTGAGATAAATTTTTTTTTTGCCCCTAGGGAAAAGCCCGACAGAAATCTGCCCAACACACCTGAGAATGAGTCACTATGTTTTGATAATCTTGTTTTACCAAGATATTTTCTTTTTAATTGCAACAACAACTAAATATATTTAAAAGAAAGCTACATCTGGTAGGTCTTCTTTTCCTTGGTAGAATTTAATAACAAGTGTGCTACATAGCTGGCTCTCAGATCAACTAGCTCATGCCTGGGTGCTTCATTCTAGTCCCTCCGAAGCCAACAGGGTACCGGTGTAGGACAAATCCCAGAGAAGCAAGACCAGAACTGGTCTGCCTTCTTCCTTTCCTGCTGATGACCCTCACCTGGTGCTTCTTCCTCACCCAATTTGCCTCACATTGGGTTTTGAGGGAGATTCCCGAGGAAGGCCACCAATTGAATGCCTGCTCTTTTCATAAGCTTGCTGTAGTCTTAACAAAGTCTGCCTAAAAATAGTAAAAATAACAATAACAGCCATATTTTGTATGTGTGCCATCAACCCTAAGGACATGAAAGCCAGGCACCCATTGTGCTGACTTAATGACTGTTATAATGATTGGCATGAGAAAGGAACATCACAGTTCCTTTGATACTTCAGGGAACAAAGGCACACTTTCCATCCCTGAGCTTACTTACAAGTCTAAAAGATGAGACTGAACAGTGCAAAGGGTTGGCAGTGTCAGTGTGGGGGCAGGGTGAAAGGGAGAAACCCACGGCGTTTATTTCCATGCATAAATAAGGCTTGCTTTTATTAATTCTCCTCTATGAGTTGAACCATGTGCTATAGCACTGTATCACTTCAGAGCATTGAAACAACTCAGTTGTTTCAACAGAAAAAAAGGTATATGCCACCTTTAATCCACTCATAAAAATATTACTACAAAAGCTCCTTCTATTATGCATACCCCAGGAAACAAACATTTATGATGCGTGATGGTAGAAATGTGCCTACTAGTACTGGCATGTTCTGCTTTGTCCTGTCTTTGTTTGGATATTTTCCCTGTTTTTGTTTTGTCCTCCTTGTGGCTACGGGTGTAACCTTATTCCTACACTGGTATGCTTCATCATGCCCCTTTGGATGAACTTACAAGAGAGCTTCAACTCTCAGCATGCTTCAGCTCTTGGATTATGCCAGCATCCATTTGAATTGAGGCAGACAGGCACGCCCTGGGGCTTTTGGACAGAGTCTAGACCTGAGATACAGTGATGAACTAGGACAGGGAGGATGTCACAGGCTATGAAACTCCAAAATGGTATAAGATGTAAGTGGAAATGGATGAGGAGTAGGCTGCAGGTCAGCTGTTGCAAAATATGTAACCAGATTGACTGCTCAGCTTATTTCAAAACACTGGGTTCCCCTTTTAGACTTGAAAAATAATTAAGCACGGAAATCTGTTCTGTTTTCTAGAAATGGAAAGGAACTGGAATATCAGCAAGTTTAGTGTTCTTAATAAGAACAGAATTGCCATTATTTTGAGTGGAAGACATTAGCTATGATATTTGACTTGTTTCCCAAAAGACTAAGAAACAAAAATATCTTTAAATGGCTACAGTTTTTTCCATATTTTACTGCATTTTCTTTTTCAGTTGCCTCAAGGTTTTATTCTTTGCCAATAGTCATAGGGCATGGTAAATGGAATTAGTCAGCAGATTACAGATCTACTGCTGATTTAGCAACACAGAAAAAAAAAAATTACAGAATGAAGATGAAGTATATTGTTTAATTACAGCACGCTTGAATTGCTTCAGTTAATCCCGGAGTGAATATAGTCTAAAGCTTTTAAATCAAAGGTATTCAGTAATTTTCAATAACCCCACCATGGAAAGAGCTTCCAAATCACCAAGCATACAGACTGGCTATAACACACTTGAATCACCTGCAAATCGTGTTTACCCTCATTCAGCTGCTTTTTTGGAGTCCAAGTGCATCTCACTGATGTTTAGCCATTAGGCCATGAAGCCAACAGCTCTTCAATGCATGGAGACCAACCCTCTTTAGCATATTGAGTTGAGAAATGAGAAGCCCTAGCCAGTCTTCCCAACACCACCCAGGGTCAGCATGGTGGGACAGAGACATTCCACATTGGACACATATCCTCTCTACCTCTGCAAGCAGCAGCATAAGCATACCAGCATTTGTTTTATTTCCAAATTAACTCACATAACTTGAATACTAACTTTCCAATTGCTTGGAATCTTCCAAAAAAAGCCCTCACTTAGATGCCATTTATTCTTGATGTTTTAATGGTGAGTTTTAGCAAGGAGAGATTAAGGTATGACCTCTGGTATTTATTGCCATTTATGGTGACTTTTAGGAGAGGCCTATCTTTTGGACAGAAAATAGAATGAAAGAACGCTTTACCATATTTTTCTCACCTTATCTCTTTTTCTAAAATTCCATTTGACCATTTGCTATTACAGTCTGAATATGCTTATTGTTGATTAAAATAATTAGTATTTAATATTAACATTTAAATTATAATCCCTTTAAGCACCTTAAAAGAGGGGAATGTAGAATTGCAACAGTCTGTTCTTAGGTGTTTATGACTGTCTTCCTGTTTAGTGTTTGCATTTCAGTATCTCAGAAGGAGAACACCGGAGAATAAGGTTATGGAATACCCAGCCTAAAGACTGAACTTCTCGCTAGGGTTGCTTCAGGGTATTTTGAAAAAGAATACAATGTCATACTGGGCCAGAGAGTTTCCTGATCCTGACCACTGGGAACTGCTGATATCACTGTGTTACTGGAATAGGAATTGTGGCAAAAGGCATTAAGGAACCTCTCTGGTACAAGTGCCTGTTCTGCAACAGTGCTGGACATGGATTCTTCTGGCTTTATGTCCTGTACCCACCTGACCTCGACTGCCCTTTCTTTAGGGCCTGAACAAGGCAAATTGTCCCATCTTTTTACTGAATTGTATTTTTCACTTCACAGGTAGTCTTTGACATTCATTCTGGATGTGTCAAATAATTTCTACCTTCTTCTTTCCTTCCTTTCCTTGCATTTTTATTTGGGATAGAAAAGAGTATTGCATGCATCTCTGGGATCTCCAACATTGGAAGGACACTGGCTTATTGGATTGAGTCCAGAGAAGGACCACTAATTTGATTAGAGGGATGGAGCAGCTCTCCTATGAGGAAAGGCTGAGAGGATTTGGTTTCTTCAGCCTGGAAAAGAGAAATCTTTGGGATGACCTAATTGTGGCCTTCCAGTACCTGAAGGGGGCTTAAGAGAAAGACGGAGAAGGGCTTTTTATAAGGGCATGTAGTGACAGGACAAAAGGGAATGGTTTCAAATTGAAAGAGATACGGTTTAGATCAGATATCAGGAAAAATTTTTTACTATGAGGGTGGTGAACCACTGAAATAGATTGTCCAGAGAATATGTGGATGTGGATCCCTGGAAGTGCCTAAGAGTGGGTTTGATGGAGCTCTGAGAAACGCTCTAGCGAAAGTTGTCCTTGCCCACGGCAGGGGGCTGGAACAGGGCGATCTGTCAGGTCCCTTCTAACCCACGCCGCTCCGTGATCCAATCGTTCCCCGATATCTGGAATAAATAATAATATCACAAGAATGCTCGCAAGCCGCATGCTTGACAAATCACGCCTGCGGTCGCAGCAGGAGGAGGAGAAGGTGCGTTCAGGAGTTGCGGCCCCTCCTGGCGGGCAGCGCGCCCCGGCGAGCCCCCAGACGCGGGGCGCGGTCCCGGCGCGCGGGGCNGATTGCTAAAAGGTCTCCCTGTTTTTTCCTAAACGGCCGCGTTTGTGTGACCGTCAGCAAAGCGTATTGCCAGAATAAAACCAGAAAACGTCTGGTTTTTCCAGTCTTCCTTCCAGCGCAGAAACTGGCGTCTCCTTTTCAGTCCCCACCTTCATCTTCTGCTTGTCATCCCCTTTGTGTGAAGATTGATCGTGATGGCATGGCGTGATGCTAAATGGGGAATAAGTGGAGCGTCTCCCAAATGAGGTTTGGATCTTTGTTTTCCCAGTGTGTCATCATGTGCCCACTTCCTAAAAAGCAGCCCACAGCAGTGATGTGGATTGCTGTCACTGTGATGAGTAAGACCAGGAGAAAAAGCGTAGGGCTGAAAATAATTTGCAGAACTGTAAAAATCCAGGCTTACAGTACTAACCGAGCCAAAATCATGCGGAGTAATAAAAGACATACCAGATGCTGTAAACAGCCTCCTTTTAACATTTGCAATGAATAATATTTTAAAAACCCAACTGATACTCATCAAATGCTACTAAGTGTTTGCAAAGGCTGTGGGGCAGAAAGCTCACCCCGAGTGACCTTTTCCACTTTGCATTTTGGGGGTGTGCCTGGTGCCAACAGCTGGAGCAGCCTGCATCAACTATCAGCAGGGCACGGTGCCAGGCTCCCAAAGATGTCCCCGAGGGTACAGGCAGACTGCCCACTTGTGTGTGGCACTGCCAGCAATACCTCCAGGGTCAGCCAGGACAGTCTCCAGGCAGCTTGGCACTCGGGCAGAGCTGTCCCAGCAGAGAATCAGCTTCACTGGCTCTGGATGTGCATGGCCCGGGTGACCTCCCAAGCCCACAGTGTCCGGGGGGCTGAAGGGCTGGGGGTTGCTGCAATGTCATGTTTACAGTATTGTGGTAACCTACCTAAGATTTAACCAGTCAGGCAATAATTGTGGCAGGAACACTCAGAGCAGGTCATTACACTTGTACTTAGCAAGGCCCTCAATTCAGCTTTTGTGTGGGGAAAACAAAAATAGAGAGCTGCTGCCTTGAGTACTACTGAGCAAGACAAAAACTAGTGTCTGGCTAGAGACTGTCCATAAGCTTTTTTTTTAAAGAGGGTTAGCAACACTGTGATATTGTTCCCATGCTGTGCTGATATTTATTCCTGTCTGATACAAGAAGTGACAGTTTCAGCAGCTCGGTGTGGTGTAGCCTGACCCTCTCTGTTTATGCAACCCCACTTTCCTTGTGCAGGACTTTGCTTTGTTACTCTGAAATGCTTCCTCTCAACTATTTATTGGGATTGGAAATGCTATCCTTATTGCTTTATGTGCTGAAATACAACCTCTTATTCTCTGTCGGTTCTTTTCCTCACTTTCTCTTTACCAAATGGAGGTCAGAGCTACCAATTTGTCTATAGCCACTCACTTCTCAGATTCCCATATTTCCTGTTTATTTACTTTTTAAAAAGTCTGTGTATACACGTGCAGAAAATGCTGAGAAATTACATGGAAAGTGACAAGAGCCACAACTTGGAGTGGTATTACCTGGGTCTGCACCACTTTATTGGCAGGCCCCTGGCAGGTGGTGAGAATACCCTTAACTTGGAGCCTATCAGGTGGTCTCTGGGGGGGGTCTCTGCATTGTCATCAGATTGCTCCAGAAGAAATAAAGCCACAGGTCAGATCTTACCCTCCCTGCTGTGTACTGGAGGATACGTTGTCCACTTAGAAAAACGCTGAAAGGAAGAAAGTCGGAGAAGCCAGGACATCAGATTTTCCTGCTGCTGGTACCCGGAGGCATAGCGAGAAGTTCGGCTGCAGCTTTTGCAGCAGGGAGCTGAGTGGAGGAGCCCTCTGGAATGGAAACCGTCTGGTAGCTCGGGAATTGTCTTTGGCGCGCCTCTCCGTACACTACACTCAGGCGTTCCGGTGCCGCTGAGAGGGAACTGGAGATGGCCCCGCGCTCCGAGTGCCTGGAAGCGCGGCGGGGGGAGCGGCCTGGGGCTGGTGGCTGCTGGAGCGTGTTTGTGCCGGGGCCGGGGGTGCTGCGCGGGCGGCTCCGCTCGCAAGCTGCAAAAACAACCAGCCTCATGGCCTCTCATGGCTGCTCTTGCTGGAGAGGCTGCGAAAATGGGATGCGTCCATTCCGGCGCTTAAAAGCATCAGCAATCTCTACAATCCATCTCACTGTTCTTGCTGGCATGATTAATTTTCAAAGGATTGGGCATGATTCTGTTGGATTCCGTAAATATCAGAAACTTGCCAGATCCTGTAAATATTGGAAATCATTTCCCAGAAATATTTTCTTTTTCAAGCAGGTTGGTTAAAGGTGCCATAAATTACACTTTTATTGCTTTAATAAACAGGCTATTAACAGACATTCTGATAGAACAGCAGAGCTTTACACAGACACTCAATTTATGATTATGCCATACTGTTTTATAATGACTTGAAATTCTGTATTGGGGAGGAACATACATTATTTTATTTATCTTGATGATACAATAGCTTTAGAAAACTTGCTACAGGCTCATCAGTTCAGATGCAGGTATGATTCATTCTAGGCATAAGAAAATTACTCAGGAATATAATGTCACTGTTGATAATAATCATTGTTCATTAAACACAGTAAAAAGAGCATGTATTTTTTAAGGTTACCAACATCAGGGGATTTCCACTTTTCCCAAGTGGACAGAACAGTTTTTTTACAGTTTCCTCATGCTCGGCTCAAACCAGCAAGCCTACCTCTGCAGGTGACAGCCCAGCTGACAAATCTGTCATGTGTCATTGCACAACCTTCCTTGTTTGTCTGTATGGAGTTGTGGTATATAGCTGAATCCTGGGATAGTGCAGCTAGGTTAGCTCACAACCAAGAAAGGCTGCTGACTCTCTGTCTCAGGAGGCTCCATGAGCAACTGGGACACCTCAGGAATGGTGCAGGTTGATCTCTGGATAAAAGTGATTTTTTGGAGTCCTTCCCCTCTTTATATTCCACGATATTATATTATAGTTTTGATTGTACTTGAACACCTGCTTGACCAGAAGACATGGCCTGTTGGGATTCTTACTGTTGAATATGTCTTTTTGTCTTTTTTATGAGCCTGGTTTAATTAGAAACTGACAGTAATATTATCTTCATTTGCACCCCTAGTTTCTCTCATCTGAAGCTGTGCCTGTGGAGTGCTTTCCAAGGCCATACCTGCAACCCTGATTTTTTCAGTCATCCTCTTACTCTGTTGTAAAATCTTTACATGCAGAGGCTGTATGCAGACACAGATTACTGGCTGTAATGTAGTTACAGTATTGGATGCAAATAAATCAGTTTCAGCTGCACTGCACTGTAGCCAAGAGTTTACAAACCATATCTGGAACACAATAATACTATAATTTTGGTAGAATTTAATGAGGCTGTAATTCCAGAGACAGGTAGTGGGAATAACTGTAATCCAAGAATTTTGTTTCCTGAATCCTAAAACAGATTCATGGCTTCAGTGGATGTTCTTCTGAATGTGTCAAATAAAAGACATGCTTGTTTTCACATTTTTTTCTCTGTTTGACTCATCACTTTCTCATCCTCATCTGTTCTTTGGCTTTTGCCCTCCTTTCATGAGCTCCTCTCATGCTCCCATATTATATTGATTCACAAAAGTTCACTCATAAAAATTTCAGTATTTATTTACCTTGTGCTACTTTCTTATTATAGCATCTCTGAATGTACTGTGCATTCCTGATTCCAGAGTAGTACATGGTGCTCAGAACGTCCAGGGTGACAAAGTCCATGTGTGTGTCTGAGATTACATGCACACACAGAGTATTTTACAGGATTCTTTTCACTTACGCAACAACTACCAAAGTGTTTTAGCTTTTTTTCTCTTTGGCAAAATTATTTTAAAACTAAATGAATGTGATTGGGAATAATGACGGATTATTTCTTGTGTTCATTAGAATAAAGATTCCTCATGAAATCCTACCTCACATTATTACAATTGCTCATTTAAAGAAGAATCACCTGAAGTTTTACTTCATGTTTCTCACCCTGATCTACAGCTCAAGGTATACCACCAGGACATGGGCTTTAAAGGATATTTGATTTTTACTTTACATTGCACTTTTTATAACTTTTACCTTTTGTTGCTTTCTGTAGGCAGAGGTCTGCATCGAAATTGGCATAAATCATATATATATATATATATACATGTAATCACATGTATATATACACATGTGATTTTTTTTTAGTGTTAGATTCTTCAGTTTTCATTTTTCATCTCTTATTAATTTTTTCCTTCAGTTAGATCCACTCTTTCCTGTCCCCTTAAAATTCAAGTAGTTTGAAAATGTCTCTGATTCACCACTGGCACCACTTCAGTATAATGCCAGTCTCATTTGACTTGTATATGAATAGTCACAGCTTTCATTGGAAAAAGAAGTGCAAGAGCCAGGAAAGAAATGCACTGTCACCTCTCACAGGCCACCTGCCTGCACTGGAGGAGGTAAAGAATTCCAGGACAAGCTGTTTTTTAAACCTAGCACAGCAAATACACTCTGAAGACATTACTTTATAAATCATTCCAAATGTTGGATCAGTTTGTCCTCTGAAGTCATAATATGATGCAGCTACTTTCAAAATCCATCTGCCCTCAAGACTAAGTAATTAAACTTCCCTCTCCCTCTCCCTTATGTAGCCTCCCTGAAATGCCCTGAGGTCTGTCCCTCCTTCCCTGCTGCTGCAAGGCCCGAGAGGTCACTTGGCACTGGGGCAGGTGGCTGCAAGTGTCCCTGCAGTAGGAGACCAAGGGTCTGAGCTGGCCAGGCTGCTGGCGTAAAAGAAACCCATAGGACGCAGAATCTGCATCTCCCTGAGAGGTGCCTTCATCCATGTGCATCAGCACTGGTGCTGTGGTAGCCAATTATTTTGCAACTACTGCAGTTAATGCCAGCCTCCTGTACCCTGTCCATATATCTCAGAGAGACAATGGGGATTTAAACAATATTTAACTTGGAGGTAATACAAGGCAAATGCACAAGCCATCAAAGGCACGTTTTATAATCATGGCTGAACATGATTCTTTGGCATTTGACCGAAAGAAAAAAGATTAAAAAATTATTTTAAAAGCCTTATGATTTTAAGCATGCAGAATGTCCCAGCCTTCTATCATTGTGAATCCATTTTCCCATGTTGAAGGGGGAAAGTTTACTCGGGAGTAATAAAGAGATCCCCCGGGACTGCAGTGTGCTACTGCAGTCATGCACAAAGGGAGTCGGCCAGGAAAGGGATGTCAGCCAAGAGGCTTCAGTCCCACACTTCAAAGGACAGCACTCATGGGCAACAGCTTTATTTTCCTTTTCAAAATGCTCTGATGAGCACTTTGCTGCTTTGCTAGTCATAGTGCTGAGAGACGATGTCCTGTGCACATGGAAATATAAAAGGATGACTCTTGTCTTATTGACATCTGCTGGTATCCCAGAAAGATGGACTACATCATGTAACAAATTTAAAATAATCATACGCCCAACCTCATTACCAGGCCTAATAGTCAGTGGATGAGAATCAAGTAAGTGGGATACTATTTCCTGAAAAGAGGTCATTGCTTCTCTGTGTCTCATTGTTTTGACCTATTTATAGTTTTTTTAAACACTCCAGCACTTAGGGAAAATCCTTCCTGGAGAAATCTACTTGGAGTGGTTTAGCTCCAGATGAAGTAGGTCTTATTTAGCTGGGCAAACATCAAGAGCAACACTGGAGATTTATAGTGGGCAGGAGGGACACCGATGGGGATGACATAACAAATGTTCCAGGCAGCCCTGTTGCCACCCCCAAACCAAGGTAACAGTGCACTTTCTGAACTGTTTCAGGGCATTGTCTCTGCCTGGATAACCCCTCTGAAGTGCTACTCTGCTTCTTGAGGCTTTTGCTAATCCCCATCCCAAGAAAATATGTGAACGATGTTTTCCCACTGCATGTGTAGCAATATGCAAGTAGATTTGAGAGCCTGAGAGACAAAGCCAGCCCTCCCCTCATATGGTGCTCAAACTGAGGTGAATTCACTGGGGCTGGGAGGTCGGAAAGGATTCTAACACAAAGCCTACATTTCCTAGTGCTAAGCATTCAGTAAGGTCCCCCTGCAGTGGACACGGCTACAATGGATTGGATCTTGATTTATAAAGTGTCAGCCTTATGGGTGGACAGAACCTGGAATTAGCATCCATTGGTTTGTGCAGTCTCATGGGTAATCTCAGCATCTGTTGTTGTAGATGCCTACCAAAAAAACTTGAGTCTGAGGGCTTATGTGTGATCTTTATCACATTTATTAGCTATAGAGATATTTTCTTCTTTATCTTTTCCCTGCTAGTTGACTGGTGTAAGCTGCTGCTTAAGAAATAAAATCTTTTATTTGTTGCTCTTTACCTTGGCACTATGACTGGTGAGTTAAACTTTATTTAACTCACCAGTGCCTGCACTTTTTCATCAGAGATCTTATGATATGCCGTCAAATTTTCCACTGTATTTTTTGGGAATCAGATTGTATTGTTTTCAAGAAAAACAGTTTCAAATGGGAGAATTAATTACTATGAACCTATTTCTAACTTGATCAAATATTAAAAAGTTGACAGGCTTCAGAATGCAATTTTCTTCACCAAGTAAGGTTCCCGACTTCCACTTATTGTTGGGGTTTAGAGTTTGTAGCTGCAACAAGTTCAATGCTGATGTGTATTCAGCTGATACTTTCACGGCAATACCATGACTTGGTGATAGTTCTCCAGTCTGAAGCAAAGAAGCCAGTGTGGGATGATCAGCTGATATATTTATCATAATCTTGGAGCCAGAGTAATGAGAGAAGTGGGGACTTGGAAATCTGAAGATTGCTACTGTGTGACATTTCAAAAAAAGCACAACTTGGGTAACAGTGGAGTTGCCTAAAACTACATTACTTAAATTATTAGTAAAGGTGAACATCTTTTCATTAGTTGTCGTATCTTTACATTCTGCATTAAGTAGCTCCTGACCTCTGACACTCTGAAAGTGGAGAGTTACACAGCTCTCAGGATGGGGCTCTGAGCTAAAACCACTGCCCAGCCCATGCAATGCTCAGGTCCTTCACCACCTGAATGGTGGCTGACACCTGGGCCTGGCCTTCTCTTCATGCCAGCATTTCATGTGCTGCCAATGAGAAGTTCAAAGAGAGAAGTTCAAAGGAATTTCTTTTGGAGATAGGAGGGGCATCTTCCAGGCAACTGAAGCACCACTGGCCAGGTAAAAATCCTACACAGTCTTGTTGACCTCCCCATAGCCTTGTTGGAGAAGAAGCACATTAGTGGGGTTCTGCTTCTTGTGACACCTTTTTTTTTTTTAAGATTCTCAAATTAGTGGGTTTGAGATCATCTTTGCTTGCTCAACAACAGCCTCTTCTCAACTCCTCTGGACCAATTGCTAGATTTTTTTAGTCTTTGTCATTATCTCCTATTTTGATCACCTAGTAGAGCAGAAACCAGGACGCACTCCTTGTATGTATTCCATCTATGTAGAAAGATATGGGCATTTGAATCAAAAAGGCCTACTGAAGGGTAACTGAAGGCACATTTAAATGTCTCTGTCAGAAAGGAGATGATACAAAAGGCAAACAGGTATGTTCTGAAGACCTCACTGTTATTCCCTGAATAAAGGGTGAATAAATACTCCTAAATGTACCCATCCAACATCCCATTGCAGTCAATTTAGAGTAAATTCATCTTTAAAAGGGTCATTTTGGGGGGTTTTACTGAAAGCAAGACAGGAGGTTTTGTGTTGTCACCTGGACTAGTCACCTCTAAGCAATGTCTTTCTGGTTCAGTCACTCCAGAATGGATCCTTCAAGCATAAAGACAGACACTTTCGGCCTCTCCTGGAAAATTCCTCATCAAACAGAGAAAGAGGAAAGGTTTTATTCTGTAAAGTCAATGGCCTTTGGAAATGTGAATTTTAGCATGAAAGTTCACAGAGAGTGATCTAAAGTTTTAAAAATCCAGTTGAAGGAGGCTGACAAAAAGCTGGGCCTAAATGGTTTGTTATTCTGGAGGTTTGTTCCTCTGAGACTTCCTAGAGGGCATCATTAATGCTGTGTGGCATGAACACTTTGATCTGGCACCAAAAGTCCTTGGAGCTGGCAACAGCTGCTTCTCATCTTCCCCCAACACTTCTCCTCAATTTGGCCATGGAGAACTTCCTTCTCAGAATCCAACAAGGAAATAAAACCAACAGAGGAAGATTGAGCAGCTAATTTAAACCTGTCTCCAAACTGTTGCTATGTGCTGACTGTTTAGTACCTAGGAAACCTTGCTAGGAACAAATGCACCCTGATGTCTCACCTTTTCAGTCGGTCTCTTTACATCAGCCAGGAAGGTTGCTGTATTCCCTGGGAGAAGATTGGCTCATCCTGGCAAGAGGACAAGTGACTCAGGAATGACTCACTGATGCAGGAGAACCTGCTGGCAGACAGGCACTGTCCTCAGTAGTGGCAAACATCCTCTCTGCAGCTCAATCATGGGGAACTGCAGGAAGCCAGCCTGTACCCGGGTACTGCAGTGTGGCAGTGTGATGGCACAGACCTGGTGAAGGGAAGGAAACCCCAAGGACATGCAGAATGGCAACAAATCCTCTCAGAACTGGCCACACAAGGTGCCCTTCCTGCTCTTGTTTCAGCTCAGAGAGGCCAACACCTGTTCAAGTCTACTGGCTTTGTCCTTGAGATGATATTTCTTGTTCTGCTTTGTTTGCCACAGCAGACAGTGCCACAGCCCTCACATCCATCACAACCAGTGGGAGACAGCTCCTGCCTGGCTTCCCTGTGCAGCCCCGTGGCTGAGCCATGGAGATGAGGAATGCTGTTCCCTGCAGCTGCTGTCACAGCAGTCGGGGTGCCAATTCATCACCCTTGCCTCTGCTACAAGAGGCACCCAGCACAGTCCTTTCACAAAGTGGATCAAATGGTCCTGGGCTTGTTATCTTATGACCCAGTCAAATGTGTTTATAATGGCTGGTATTTAATTCAGCAAGAAGTCCAAGGAGCTACTATGCACAGTTTAAAGAGTAAAACATTATTCCTCAAAAGACTTCGGTTGTTCCCAATATGGACTGTTCTGGGCAGGTCCTTTTTCTCTAAGGTCAAAGTTTTCCTTCTTAACATTCTTCATGGATTTGATACTTCTCTGCTTCTTTTCTGCCATCTGTAAATATTTAGTGACAATGATTAGATTAGAGACTGACAACAATTTGAGGAGAGCTGAAGGTAAATTCTGCACATGGATGGAAGGTCACGAATGATGAATATTCTCACTGCAGATGGGATAACTAGCAATGGCATAAATAAAATTATTTTCCTGATGTCATGTGAAGAATACCTGAGAAACTGCCGGAGAAAGAAGTAGTTGGGCAAGTGACAACTGCAGACGTGCTTTTCTGCTTGGGATGCTGAGGATCGCACTCACATGGTTAATATATGATCCCAAAGGAGGAAAGATTAAAGATAGCTGCTCTGTTGATCAGAGATGCCATCAGCTGATCTGAGGCCACAGTAGTTCATGTGAGACCTGTGTTTGTGATACCAGCACATCCCTCTGTGTGTGCTGCGAGTTGTCCCTTTGGCGTATCACATGTCTCTGTGTTGACTGCTCCCCAGGGCTGGTGTGACACATGGGCCATTCTGTAGCCCTGCCTGGGGCAGGCGTGGAGACATCTCTGTTGCTGCTATGGTGTGGCAGAGTGACTCTTCGCAGAAACCTCTTTGTTTTGCCTCTTAACACTCTAAGCTCTCTGCTTTCTGTCTAGGTTGCATGTGGAAAAAAAAAAAATTCTCTCCTGGCAAGGAAAATTCTAATTGCAGGTGTGAAAAAGTAAAATTATTGTGAAAAGTTCCTCCTCAGAGGGATGTCACCAGCTTCAGTGGTATTTCATAAGAGTTGAATGTGGCCTATTGACCTTAGAGATCAAGGGGTCTGAGTCCTGGATTTGAGTCTCTGCCAAACAAGCTTAACAGTCTTTTTCAGTGAAAGATGTGGAGGACATGGGAAATATAGCATACACAATTTATCCTTATTTTAGGTAAAATGGGTGATGGACACAGAAGCACATCAATAGCTCAGCAAGATGCTGAAAAAGCACTATTTGTCAATAGTGTCAAAAAGTGGATGACATAACTGGCTGATGGGAGTGATATAGCAAGCAGTCAGCAGTGGTGCTAAATCCGAATAGGACTTGCACCAAGCATGCTTGCACATGCTACAATGACCAAGATTATTCTGCCTGGTTATTAGCAAGCTGTAAAAATAATACCATAGAGTCATAGAATCATTTAGGTTGGAAAAGACCTTCACCTTCACAATCATTGAGTCAAATTATAAACTTAACGCTACCAAGTGCACCAAACTTGAAGCTGGTACAAGACACATTAGGTGGAGAAGCATACAAATAAGATATTACTGGATCACAGTTTTAAAGGAAGAACATATATGAAATTATTTGTTTAGGTAAGAAGTTGACAGGAAATCTAAATAGCTGCACTACAGAGTCTCTCTTCCACCTCTGATATGTCTCAGGCAGTAGTCTGTGAAAAGCTTCAGGTTAGATCCACAAGAAGACTTAGATATCAGACAAGCACTGTTGACTGTTAAATCTGAAATTGTATCCACAGAATTTGTGTGTTGGCTGCTCTTAGTCTTGGAAATAAATGCATGATGGCCCTAAATATTTCTGCTTCTATCACTGATTCTATTTGTGTCTCCATGAGTACCCTACATGCAATGCACTGCTGAGTAAAAGGTCTTCAACCTGCCTTCAGATGGGTTAGCACCTGTAACTGTCACACCGTGGTGCTGTGCAGAAATACCAGCCCAGAAACCTGAAGCTGTGAAGGCTTGCTGGGCTGATGCTGCTGGCAGCCAGGGTAGTCAGGGCAAACATCTGCACCATGATGGCTCCCAGCCGTGCTTAGCTGCACTCTGCTCTGAGAACAGAGACAGGCTGCCCTGAGTGTCTTCTGGGGGGCTGAACAGAGCTGGTGAAGGTCTGGTTTCTGCAGGACTCTGCAGCTGGGTGCCCATCTCAGGCCACTTTGAAGGGCTGTCACAAGCGCTATAAATCTTTCCTGCCCCATCTTGCCTATGGGATCTGAGCTGATAAGAATTTTCTGGAAATGACTGTCAGATTAGGCTGACAGCTAAACAGGGAAGATGGTGACTAATTCCACCTGTTGATAAATTGCTTAATGCTGAAAGCATTCACTTATTAGGATGAGCAATGGTCGAGTCCTGCCTTGGTGAAAAGGATCCTGGACCTTATCCAGCCTCACAACAATTTGTTCAAGCAGAGACTGACCATATGTTTTCTGGCGAGGCTCACTGGGTCTCTTGTGCAAAGCAGCACAGCCTCCCTGGGGTAATTAAACATGTATTGGTCCTGAGAGAGAACTAAAAAATATAATGTTTGTAATATAAAATTAATCTAAAGAAGTTCTGGGTCTGGTCCAGTACCTCTTTCAAAGTCTTGATACAGAGTCTGCCACCCTCAGTGTAAAGTTCTTCTCATGTTGAAGTGAGACTGCTTGTGTTTTAGTTTATGGCCATTGCACTTTGTCCTGTTGCTGAATACCCTGGGCTGGGAGATAGCAGGGAGGTTATTTTCAAACCCATAATTATGGATTTGCCTAACTTAATTCTTTTGCAACTTATCAAATGAAGGAAAGGAAAAATGATCTTGTGACTGAGGCAGAGGACTGGCATTCATGAGCTTGGGGCTTTATTCGTCTGCTCCCTAGGTTTCCTGCTTGGCCCTGGGCAAATTGCAATCTGCCCATGCCAACATTTCCTCCTCTGTAATGTGCAGATAAGGGTGGCTACTTCACAGGGTTTGTTTTAAGCTAAGTTCATTATAATATTCTCATGTTTTCAGGATTTTCTTTTCCTGAGATTTGCACTTTGCATTGGAAGTACAAAGAATTATTTTAATCATTATCGCTAAGAATTATGATGGATGCTCTTCAGTTTGGAATGTACGCCTCTCACATGTTTGTTTTTAGCTTCAGAGCATAATAAATAATTCTGTAGATACAATCTCTTCATCTTGTTCCCCAGCCCTCTGCTCACCCTGCATGAACCTGCAGTTACACTGGCAGTCCTAGACCAGAGCTTCAGGGTTTGCTTGGCCTGCCACATTCCCTCATGGAGCTTATAATCAGTAGGATCATCTCTAAGTGTAGCCTCCCTCATCATAGTATTACTTTGCTGGTTCCTCAGGCAACAGAGGAAAGAGAGGAGCATATCTCTCCTACAGGTTAGCAGTGGTCTGCATAGTTCCACAGGCAATGTTTTTCCTCCAGGACTTATCAAGATCCTACGTGAATTGTGGTAATTAGAATTTCATGCTGCTGTGAGTGTGAATAGCATTTGCCTTACGATATTCTTGTGGCTGCATGGTCACTTCTTCTCCCATTATATCCCACCCATAATTTTAGGCTTGACCTCTTCTCTCTGTTTTTTTCTGGTCACTCTTCCCTGCGAAATCTCAAATTGCTTAATTTTTTCTTTTCCTCTGATGTATTCTTCATCCTTTCTCCATTCAAATTCGTATTTTATCAATTTTTCATTCACTCTGCTTTATAAAAAAAAACCAAAACAGCTGGATTACAATGTTTGCTACTATCCAGGATCCAGTGGTTAACACCATTAAGAATGTCTGCATGAGCTCTGGTCACCACTTTGAAAAAATCCCAAGGAAATGGGGCATGACAGTAACTTGAGGAGAACAAGCTGCTAATATTCCATATTAGTGCAAACGGTGAGAGAGACAGTCCAGCTGCAAATTAGTTATTTTTAGAAGATGCACCCATGATGACATGGCCACTCTCCTCTCATGTGTTATGAACAGTGGGCATTGAACACAGAGGGCATCATATGTCACAGAGTAGGCAGATCTCAAGAGACGAGAGGGACCACAGTCCTCAGCCACATCTACCCCGTATCATTTTGCTTTGTGAATGTCGTGTATGGAAAAGAGAAGTCTTAGTGGAATGGAGGGAGGTTTGTCATGCTTTTATATTCCTCTTCTTTTTCTAAATTATGCATTACATTTTCTAATGTCACCTTTCTCAGTGCTGAACAAGACACCATATTAAAATATTTTTGAATTGGAGGGAAATTAATCTCCTTGCCTTCTGTCTGAGCTGGTCACCCAAGTCCCTTGATTGTCTTTCATTTGCATAATTCTGCTAGTGTGTCAGATGTTTTTTTATCTCACCTCTCAACCAAAGAATTTCCTCATTCTTGTGGACCAAGTCTTGGTGACTGGCCATGACTGTGATCCATTGCCTTGGACTATCCCATAACATGTCTGGGCTCCATTCTGACTTGTCTGTTTGGGAAATCATAGTTCTCAGCTGTTACTCTGGGACCCTTTTTAAACAGTGATGACACCCACACTGGTTCATGCCTTCAGTAAGAAGATGGTGGATCTGATGATACTTGGTGTAAGTTTAGCACTGAGACCCACAAGACAGGGACTGTGTCTTAATGTCATCCCAGAGATGACATCGATGAATCAGATCAGCATGTTCTGGCCAGCTCAACACACCAGCTCACCTTTCAAGTTGCTTCATAGAGGGATTAAGTTTTCTTCTCTTATGTCACAATAAGGGAGCAAAAAAGATTCCCTTTTAAGAGCTAGTTTCAGAAGATCTGCCCTGCATCAAAGCAGCTGAGTTATCATGATTGAATTACCTTGGCCCAGAGCAATGATTTGAGGTGATAGTTTCGTGGAGGAGCTGTACCATATATTTTCTGTCCTTTAGTTCTCTGTATGCAAAATTTTCTGCTAAGAACAAACACCTTCCCATCTGGGATTCATGGGGCTCCTTGTAGTCCTGTGAACATTTAGCAGCTCTATTCTGCTTGTACCTTAATGGTTGTCTGCCTGAGGACACTTAGAGGTGGAATATTCTCAATAACTGTAAATTCAAGGAAACTATCCCCTTCTCAAAAAATCTCCTGGGGATAAAAATAACTACAGAAGTAAAAATGTGAAGGAAAATGAAATATCTAGTAAAAGAAATGAAACTTTATTTGTTTATTTAACATCAAGAAATATCTTGCCTGTTAGCAAGTGGAAATGGCATACTGCCTATGCCATAGGTATATACCTACATGTGTTTAATTATTTTTCCTCTGCATAAGTACAAATATAGGCATTAGTAGATGTATAGTGCAATGTAAGGTATTTACAGGTAAAGTTGCTTCCTGGCATGTCTCTGAACAAAATTCAAGTGTTGCAAATAGAAGGCATCATTGACATTTGTTTTTAACTTTAAAAGAAAGTTCACAGAATCACTAGGGTTGGAATGGATCTCTGGAGATCATCTAGTCCTACCCCTGCCAAGGCAGGGTCATCTAGAGCTGGTGATACAGGAATGTGTCCAGGTGGGTTCTGAATGTCTCCAGAGAGGAAGACTCCATAACCTTCCTGGGCAGCCTGTTCTGGTGCTCTGCCACCCCCAGCATAAAGAAGTTCTTCTCATGTTCAGGTGAAACTTCTTGTGTTTTAGTTTATGGCCATTGCACCTTGTCCTGTTGCTGGGCACCACTGAAAAGAGTCTGGCATCATCCTCCTGGCACCTGCTTTTGAGATATTTGTATGTATTGATGATATCCCCTCTCAGTCTTCTCTTCTCCTGACTAAACAGGTCCAGTTCCTGCAGTGCCTCCTCATAAGAGAGAAGCTCCAGATTCCTCATCATCTTCCTGGCTCCCCACTGGACCCTCTCCAGTCACATCTTTTCTTTCTTGTACTGAAGAGCCTAAAATTGGACAGACCTTTCCAGCCTCTCTAGGGCTGAGTAGAAGGGCAGGATCACCTTCCCCAACCTGCTGGTCACACTTTTCCTGATTCACCCCAGGATAACATTGGCCCTCCTGGCCAAAAGGCACTGCTGGCTCATGATCAACTGGTCATCCACCAAGACTGCCAGGTAGGTACTTCTCCACAGAGATGCTGTCTTGGAGGTCAGCTCCCAACCTGTGCAGGTACTTGGAGTTATTCCTCCCAAGGTGCAGAATCTTACACCTGCCCCTGTTGAACCTCATTAAGTTTCTCTCCACCCAGTTTTCCAGCCTGTCAAAGTCCAGCTGAATGGCAGCACAGTTAAGGTGTATTGGCCACTGCCCCAGTTTCATATCATCACCAAACTTGCTGAGGGTAAATTCCATCCCTTTGTCCAGGTCATTGATAAACAAGCTGAATAAGACTGGACCCACTATGGGTCCCTGGGGAATGCCACTGACTATAGGCCTCCATCTGGATTCTACTGCACTGATCACAACCTTTGAGCTCTGCCATTCAGCCAGTTCTTATTATAGCCTGTGTTCATAAATAGACAATGCTATAATGAATACAGAGACGAAATACACTTCTAGAATATTGTCTGGAAGAGGTTATCTCTGTATATGCACTCCAGTGAGGTTTGCTCAGTCTTAAGGTTTGAGAGTAATACTGGTATAATACCAGACTTTCAAGTAGTCTTAGGTACCTACACAGTACTTTATCATCATAGGCAAAATGCTGTAGCTGGAGGCAAAATTAGGCATTGATCATACAAACACAATAAAATTAAACCTTTTATGCAAGAAGATAATCTTTGTAATGCCTTCATAATAGAAGCTTTTCCTTGTAACTTTGCTAAACAAAACAGGATCTGAAAACTCTCATCTTGATTTTTGCTCTCATATTTTATGTATTCAATCTGCAGTGGTGAAGATTTGAAACAGGTTTCCCAGTCTTTCTACTCTCCCTTTCAAAGAGAAAAACAACATGGCATCAACATTTTATTCTACTTTTTCTCCAGCTTTCTCTTTTCATATCAGACCTTCAGAAGAAAAAAATACCTCAAAACAACAAGTTGTCTAATTTGTGTTTCACATCTCATCTGCTGTTACTGTATAAATGATTTTGTTTAGAGAGAGCTTGGAAGCAAGTGACACTCCATCATCAAAACCCAGCAACCCTCAGTCATGTGTTTAGTGCCATCTCCACATCTTCATTTATAGCAATGTGTCATACCCTTCAAAAACAAAGAAGTCAGATTTTGGGAACTTGCACCTATTAAATTCATAGCTCTTAAGAGGGGATCAGATTTTATCTTTTTGACCAAAAAACCCACTGTAGAAGATGATTTTGAGAAAAAGTGATGTGAGGAAATATGGCCAAGATAGCAAAGTTCCGAATTTGATTACAGGAGCAATAACAACACAATGAACTACTATTTGCATTTACACAAATTAATTGCTTAATTTAATTATGCTATTATGCCTGCAAATTTGTATTAAATCCAACAACATAAACCCAAACTCAGCTTAATGAAGACACAATAACACAGCAAGACCTCACTGTGTAATTTCACCAAGGCCTTGTTGGGTAGCCAAATGAACCCACTGTCCTTTCCCTTGTCCTTGGGTGACTGTTTGTTATTCTGCTTGAACTGAAGCAATTTTATTTTCTGCACTGTAAATGCTTACATTAATATTTCTTGGTGTCTCCTCTCTAGTGTGGGTAGGTTTTACCTAAAACAGAGCATAGTGTATGACCTAAGCACTAGAAAAGTCAGGCCTGAACTCTGCAGGAATATAATGTGCATTGCCAGGAGACAGTTTCCTGTGCTACTGTCATGGAAAGTTTATGGACACTCAAGATCTAAGGTGGCGCTTTGATGTGCTGTTTTTGCAACATATGTTCAATCACCAGCTGATTTTTAAAAAAATATTAAGTTCAAGAGAGCTTTGAGCTCAAAGTAAGCAAAAGGTCATTGACCTGGGCTTTGATGGATCTGGTTACTGTCTGTTTTTTTGTGGTGGCTGGCCTCTTTGGCAGTCACATGGTTGTTCAGACCTCTTTTCATTGCTTGGGGTTTAGGATAGACATGGGCTAAGCTGCATTGGAAACCCTATTACTTTTTTCTGGTGGCAGCCCTCATAAAAAATGTTGAAGTAGAAGGGACTGTGTGTTGCTTGCATGTTTAACACACTGGACTTTTCAGAGAACAATGTTGTCCTAAAGAAGAGCTGCATAGAAAATACTATCTGTGGTGTGGTGCTGTGGTACATCAGGAGCAGAGCTCTCTGCAGCTTTACATTCAGCTCCGGGACCATGGGAGAAAGGCTGACACTTAACAACATTTCCTCACTCAGGTCTGCAGTCCCTGAGACTGAAATATAACCATAGGCTCACACTTACACATTGTGTTTTCATAGACATATAGGATAATTTGGGTTGGAAGGAACCTTTAAAGATCATCTAGTACAACCCCACTTTTGTGTGCACCCTTCTGCCTTTGTTTGTTTCTCTTGCCTCATTAGGCTGTTAGCTTTTGCAGGTGGAAGGTACCTTTGCTCAGTGTCTGTACAGCACATCAGGATCCCAGTCCCACTGATTCCTTCAGGTGCTGCTAAAATAGTAATGGATAGATTCCCTGCACGTGCTTTGCATGTGAGCCGTGTTCTTCAGTCTTGTTTGGCTAGGTAAGACATGGTGCTTTTCCTGCTCCCTAAGTGGATAAACACTCTCAGGTGGCCAGAATAAATTAATTTCAGATGCAAGTAACATTCAAGGATCTCCACTGGCCTGTGTGTGCTTTTTGTTTTATTTGACTCTGTTCTCTTTGGTAGCCAATTTGGCTAAATAGAGATAATGAAGAAAGACGTGAGAAAAGGTGTAGCTGAGCTGGTAAAACAGGCTTTCCTATGGCAAGTGAGCTCTTCTTATCTGGTAAGCAGGACTCAAGGGGCTTGATTCTCTGATATCCTGTATCTTGTGACACTGGTAAGACTAAAGCAAATACCTTTCTATAATTTGGCAATTTTTTCTATCCACTTTGCATTCAGGCAAATACCTATTCAAAGAACCAAGCCAAAATCATCAGAAGTGAACATTCATAAGAGAAAATAATGAGTGAAATTACAAGATAAAGGGGAAAAATATATTCACCTACATGGCTCTTTCCTGTCCCAGCTGAAAGAGTATCCTTTGTAATAATGTTATTTAATGATCCCAGACAATGTTTAGCATTTCTAACCCATGTTTAAGTAGCTGGTCTCCACACGTTTTTAACCCATGATGCAAAAGCACCGCATAAAGTCAGCACTGTGTGTAGCATAAGTGCACTCTTCTATTGAAATTGTGTCATCAGAAGCGTCGTTTTCATAGAAGGAAAGAATCCTTTATGTTGGAAAGACCTTTAAGATCATCAAGTTCCACTATAATGTTCCTGGTAACTGATGAAAGGTTTTTTACCTTCTTAAACGCTGTGGACAGACACCTTAAAAAAAGCCAGAAAATTAGTTATATTAAAAAGTTAGGGTAGAAAGGCAGCCAACAATTTCAAAGTTTGCCCTGTTTTTCTTTTCTGACAAGAAAAAAGGGCCTGGGAAAACTCTCCTGAGCTGAAATTGCAGCTGTGTCACAGAAATGACATGAGCACAGGAAATAGCTGCCTTATAGCTGCTTGCTGGGGTCCCAGATGACTTCAGTGACGTTTTCTCCAGCTTATGTGTGTGCATGGGGAACAGCAGAGTAATGTTCCCAGAACCAGTGCTCCTTGAGCCAGCAATGGGTTTCTCTGCCCAGTTCAGGCTTTCTGTGATGAGGGTAATTGGAGAACCCTATGATTTTACAGGGGATTCTATACCACTGCTTTACTTACTCCAGAGAAATGTATCTAACGTGAGGGGCACTTCTACTGTTTTTGTCAAAGAGAAATATGAAATACTTACATCCCTTTCCAGTTAATTAGGTAATTATGTAATTTTGTATCAAAAGAGCTTCAAGTGATTAAGCTGTTGAAAGTGGTAACTTCAATTATAGGAAGCCTCCAGGGACAATACTGCAGCCACAGTACTAATAAATAATTGCGATCATAATAACAGCAAGGCATGCTACTTCTCAGTTGTCCTAATAGCTGCATAACTTGATAAGAAGAATATCATTGCTGACACGTAAGAAAATACTTGATATTTTACTAGGTCAAATTTAAATTAATCTTTTAGAAATGGTTTTGTAAACAAAGCAATTCTTTTCTCAGGTATGACAAGTTTGCGTGGTTCCCACTAAGAAAATAAATTACTTGAGAATCAAGATGTACAAAGTCACACAAGACGAAGAAGCAACAGCATTTTAAACAAAAAAGTGCAGGTGATCCATGTGCTGAAAACTCCTGTCAGAGCTGGTAGCAGCAAACAAATCAGTGATGTGCAGGTTTCATGACTTTATAGTTAATTGTTAATACAAAAACAGAAAATAAGCACATAAAAGGCTGTAATAAAATAGGACTAATCTGTAAAGATCAGAAGATATGCATATCTTCATCTATTTTGCTTTCCTTTGTAATTTAAGATGACAAGTTAGCTTACTTCTATAAAATTATTATCTAAAATCAAATGCTTGGCTTCTTTTTCTGTTATCCCTTCTATTTTTGTATTTTACTACCGTTGCATTTAAATCCAAACATCTCCATTTAAACATTTTGCAAGTACGTGGCATTCCCAGGAATCCTAAAGGACAGCTTTATGAAGCACATTGGATAAATGTAAAGCAGACATCACTTGTATTTATTTTGCAAAAGACTCTGATGAAATTTTTGTTTAAGGGTTGTGTAAGTACCAAGATAACTATTGACATTTTTGTATAATAGTCCTTTCATTTCTAAATTTTGTAGGTTTTGGTGCTTTTTTTTATGACTTTAATTTCTGTTTGGTGGTATGAATTCATCCTCTTGCCAGCATCCTATCACAGAATCACAGAATCACTAAGTTGGAAGAGACATTCAAGATCAGAGAGTCCAACCCATGCCCTAACACCTCAACTAAACCATGGCACTGAATGCCACATCCAATCTTTTTTAAAAAACATCCAGGGATGGTGACTCCACCGCCTCCCCAGGTAGATGACTCCAGTACTTGATCACTCTTTCAGTAAAAAAAACATTTTCCTAACATCCAACCTAAATTTCCCTTGGCGCAGCTTAAGACTGTGTCCTACAGAGAAGGAGGAACTGAATGAAGAGTGGAGAAAACCTTTAGGGTTCTGCTATCACTCTGAAATTCAGTTACTCCTGACCCTTTTTCTATAGTGATATATAGGAATTCTAATTAAAACTTCTTTCACTGTTTGACAGCAAAATAGTAAACATTTGTAAAGTTCTTTCCTGGTGCTAAACTCTTTCTCACATCATTACTTTTTTATTTCAAGGTGTCCTAGACTTATAGATGAGAAAGATGACAGACTAACAAATGGTGTCTTGTCAGACACCTCTCTTAGTGTCTGTGAAGGTACTTCACAAGCAGCTTTATCTTTGGTTTTTTCTTTCAAAAAACTATCTTAATGGAGCTGGTTGTCTGGTAAGAAAGGAGGCAGCTAATGATGTGTGGACAGAAAGGAAAATGCAGATGATACACTAGGAAATGGAGAATATGGCAGATCCCTCACTTCTTCAAATATATACACAGAAGTGCTACACTTCATAAACACTCCATAATTATGGAGAGATAGTTTAACACAAAAATAAACCCTTTAGTTGCGTGTACTGCTGGCTGCAGCAGATGACGGGTGTTTGGTTGGGAATGGATTAAAGAGATGTGTAAACATATTTTTTTTCATTCAGGCCGCTGGTTCTTTTTCCTTGACAACCCATTAGGACAACATAGGAGGCACGCATGGAATGAGGACACCCTTAGCATTCATCTTCAGAGCTGGGCAGAGAGAAGCTCCTTCCCTTGCCTCCAAGGTTGCTGCAGAGTGCGACTACAACCTGGTTTGTGGCTCTTCGAGGAAAACCTTGCCCCCGTATGCTGAGAGCAGGATATCACTACACACAAGATCAAATGCTGGCTGTGGCTCAGTCCTTGCTCCTGGTCCAGTGTCTCTGCTGGAGATAGAAGATGTGAAGAGGAAAAAAGCCCTGTGCTGGCAGGAGTCAGGAAAGTTGCTGTTGCCAGTCCTTAAATGCAGCGGGTAACTGCTGAGCTTGCAGGACAGCTCATGCAGCAGAGAATGTCATGCATACCTTTTTTCAGGACCCAGTTCAAGTTGGGACTGATTCTCCCTCTCCTAATTTTAAACCAGAATGACACAGTTAATTTCAATGTGCGGGCATGGATTTACTGCTGGGTTTGGTAACCCAGCTCATTCAGATATTCCCTTCACCCAAATATATGCTTACAACTGTGGTGTGCAGAGGGGAGAAGAACAGCCTTTTCCCACCATGCATGATGCCAGAAGCAGATTGCACACTGGACAGCCCAATTCACATCCCACACACAAAATACTGTGAGTCAGGCTAAGGCCAGATCCATAGCCCACACATAGTGGCCTATAAAATAATAAAACAGTAATGAACCTGAAGAGATCTCCTGATGCCTGCTTCCACTGCACCCCAAGCAGGATCATATTCCTTCTTGCTCCAAGCAGGTGGCACTGTGGTGGGGACTCAATCCCTTTGCTCTAGGGAAACCTCCTTCTCAAGCACCAGCCTCCTCCCATGTCTTCCTGGGATTCACTCTACACACATTAGCTAAAAAGAGCCACAAGAAACCCGGAGAGGGACTCATAACTAAAACGTGTAGTGACAGAACATGGGAAAATGGCTCCAAAATGAAAGAAGGTAGGTTTAGGTTAGATATTAGGAAAAAATTCTTTACTGTGAGGGTAGAGAGGCATTGGAACAGATTGCCTGGAGAAGTTCTGGATGCCTCAATCCAGATTGAAGATTTAGGCAATCTGGTCTAGTGGAAGATGTCACTGACCATGGCAGGGGGGTTGGAATGAGATCTTTAAAGTCTCTTCCAACCCAAACCATTCTGTGATTCTATGATTCAGGTGGCCAGCAGCCACCAGAGCTGCTCCTTAGATGGGAAGAGCAGGGAGTCAGCCAACAGCTCAACCCTGTAGCAAAGGACACCTGGAAAGCAAGGCTGAGAGTGCTCAGGATCTGAGGTTACATTTGGGGAATGAGGGAAAGGAATGTCAGAAGGGCCAGGACAATCTAGAGAAGAGGCCCCCACTGCCTCCCATGCTGGCACTGGCACCAGCAGCATCAGGTCCCTCCCTGCAGCCCCCAGCTGTAACGCTTCACCGCTCCTCTTCCCCCCTTTCCTGAGGCAGGACCCTCACAGCCCAAGCCTGTCCTTCAGCTGCCATCATCTTCCTCCTGTCACAAAGATCCCTTGAGCAGGCTGTGCCCAGGTGTGACATGCTGCCCCTACAGAGGGCTGTCTGGCTGGGTACAGTCCAGCCCAGAGCGTGTCTGTGAGGGTCATGCAATGCATGTGCAGGTCTACTTTGAGACAGCAATGATGAAATTAATAATGACTGGTCAGCCTCTATTAAGTAATGGTGTAACTCAATTAAATTCACTGCAATTGGATCATCAGTTTTGATTTTTTTTTTTTTTTTGCCAAAGAAGTAATCTAAAGACAGTCCACAGATGCCAGAGAGAGGACAGCAAGATTAAATGTTCAGGTTGGAATCCACTTAACAAGCAAGGTTAAGCCTGGCTTTGGCCATGGATTGAACAGTATGGTCAGACACAGTTTATCCTCAGCTGCTGTGAGCAAGCCTGGCTTTAGTGAAGGTGAGACAGCCATTTCCTTCCATGTATAGTGATAAATCCAGAAAATCTAACTGCTGCCTGGTTAACTTAAAATAATACAGCAGTCTCTGCACTTGCGTAGGTTATAAATACAGTATGAGAAATACAGTATTGCTTTATACTGCTTTGCCCAATTCCATATGGAAACTGAAAGGAATGTTGAATGATCATTAATATGGTCACATTTATATGCCTGTACAGTGGCCTCTGCCTGAGGGCTTTTACTCCCACGGTAATTCCAGTTAAAAAGAAATTCCATCTCTAATCTAAATAGTCAGACCAGTAAAATATTTGAAGCACAAAGCAGGAAAGCAGGCCTGGGTGGGTGTGCCTCTCCCTGTAATCAATGCCAGTAAGATAGGAAGGGTTGGTGCTATTTTAAACACAACCATTGCACTTTTCCTGTGACACCCCTGCGTGTACATCTAGCGTGGTGTGCACTTAGCTCCAAAATGGGCAGCGAGGAAGCTGACAAATTTTGTGTGTGTTTGAACTTTCATAACCCCCTCATCTGATGTGCTACAATCTCTGCAACAGCAAAAGACTTCTTTCTTCCTGTGCCCTAAATAAATAAGTTCTCATTGCTTTTTCTAGAGCAAAAAATGAGAAAACACTTTTCTACTTTTCACTTTTTCTGGCCGATTCAGTGGACACCAGTAACTCACTAGATCAATTATAATACTTTTATAATTCTTTCTCACTATTTTTCCTTAGTTCTCTCACATTGTCCTCTAATCCTTATTTTCACCCAGATTTGTCAATCTCCCACTTCAGGGCCTAGTCTTGTTTCAGATCTTCCCTTAGTTTTGAGTTTTTTCAGACTTGTCCATTCCTGGGGACCAGGATGGAGACTTTTGTCTCCTGCCTGTCCGTCACTCTGGGGAAAAACATGACAGAACACAGAAGTAATGATTTTTGAATGCTTTCATGCTCTGGGACTGCTTAATCTGTTTTCTCCCCCCAGCACCCACTTTTCCCTTTTCACATTGTTTTTGTGGAAAAACAATGCTTCTGCGGGAAAAGCCAGACTAACACTCACTCTCTTGGCACCGCTCTGGGAAGCCAGGCTTCTGCAAACCCTGCTTGACCCAGGTGCTACTTGATTCAGCCCATGCTTCTTGACGGCAGTAGTTAGTTATCTTTTCCATCCAGGTATCTTCATCTGCTGTCCATACACAAAAAAACTTTAAAGTATTTCTGTGGTATGTTAGTATATAGAAAGCGCCCAAGACCATGCAGTGAATAACTAGGAAGAAAAGATGAAGAATTTATGTCACTGGTTATGCCTTTTTTTTCCTCATCTGGACTCCTTCTTCTGTGACCATGTGCAAGTCACAATATTTCTCTGACACAGTTTCCACTTTAACAATGAAGTAATAATCCCTGCTTTCTAGGAATGCTGTGAGGATGATGCTTCAACCATTACATATTGCTTTGGGATCATCACTCAAAAAAGTCACAGCAAGTGACGGCAAGAGTCCAGGCCTTTGTCCTCAACAGTTTTAGTTCACAGCATGAAGAACCTCCTGTAGGGGGTTCGCTAGCCTCAGCTCTGGTGACACACTTGTACTACCCTCATCTCACAAGCAGAAAAAATAGTTTTCTCCGTGACTGTCTCCCCGTGTTATGTTCTAACACCTCCCATGCACAATATATGTTGTGCCATTACTTAATGACAAGAACTTGAAGAAACATGAGAGTCAAAGAAGTGGCTACCAGACAGTAAAACTAGAATGGCTCAGCCTGTGTTTGTGCAGGGGAACAAGAGTCCTGCCACAGAAAAATGGTGAGCAATTGCCAGTTCCAATTTGTGGTAGGAATTTTATTTGAATGAAGAGTTAATCTGTGGTTTATATATCTGAGTTCAGAGGAATTGCTATTATGCCTTGTCCTGCGGTGGCTAATGAGCCTTTTCTCCACTGATAGATCTATGTAGCTCTTGTAAGCAAGAACTGTAGTAATATTTTGGTACCAACAGGGAAATAACTCCTAGTGCTTAGCAGTATTTCTGAAGTGAAATCAAATGCAGAAAGCTGTTCTATTTTATTCCTCTTCTCCTTTTGGGAGGGAAGTCACAGCAGCTCACTGTGGCTTAGTCAGTAAATCCCCAGCTGGGATTTGAAACTCATGACATCAGAGAACAAAGCATCTTTGCTGTGCTAATGTAGGCAGCAGTGATGTGTCATCGGCTCCCATGCACATGTTAGTGTATCATGAGGGTTCAGTTCTATTTTATTGACAAGGAGCAACCTTATACTTTGGTACTATGTAAACACTATGTCTATTCACAGTCTCTCTCCTTGGGTAATGGTTCTCACATACAAAGTAGCGGCATGCAAAAATCATTCTGCTAATGAATGAATTACTTTGATCAGAGCATTTTGTTAGTGTTCTTTATTTTTAGGTAGTGATAAAAGAAGCTTCTTTTGTACAAGAGTCACAGGCCAAAGGAGAAAAACATGATTTGTATAAAGTATCAACAGGAACTCATCCATGCATTGGGGCTTCTGGAAAGCAGAAGGTAAAGAGAAGTATCGAGAATACTCCTTTATGCTATAACTATTTTTTGAATGCTAAAAAAATAGAGCAGGCACATAGAAATTGCTGCTTAAAATCATGTAAGCTTAGCTCTGTCTTCCTTTCTTAAAGAGCACCCCGCTGCTATAGACTCAAAAATAACAGCCTTTATTTAACAGTATCAAGAAGTCCAGCTATTGCTCGGTAGCTCCACACACTAAATACTGAAATGTGTATAAGGGTTTTATGCGCGACTACCTGGCTCCAGCTATTCCACAGGACCTGTGTGTTTGCACAGACCTGTCCTGTGCAGCTTCCTGTGGCAAGGTGAGGTCTCATCCTCTCTGGCAGTGGGGGGAAACATCTGTGCACAGTTCCCACGCGGTGGCGGATGCTGCACAGGAAAGTCCCAGCTCACCGCAGAGCGCTTGCATCCACCAGAGCTGCTGAGTTCCACACGTGTGGAAAACACCATATTGTGCTGTGGCTTCACCTAGGCGTGGACACCAGGCCTGGAGGTCACCTGCCAGGCTCTCCTGGCACAGCCATCCTCACAGCCACCTGCGACTGGTTCCCACCTTACCCCAGCAGCGTGGGGGTAGGGCCATGTCTTGGGCTCGGCCATGGATGGGGAAAGCCACAAGTGCTGGGCCCCAAGGACCAACTGCTGCTTACAGGTATTTCTGCTTTCTGCGGAAATGTGCTTACAAGTTTTTTGAAGGTGAATATGTTGGTGTGTTTTCATAGTTTAGTGTACATATGGTTTATATTTCCTGTGCTATTTCTTCACGTGAGTTATCTCATTTCTGCTCCACTTCCCTCTCTCTCTCTATTGCCTTTGATAATTCAAAACAGATTGTAGTTAAAAAGTAAATTATGCCCTTTTAAAAATCTTCTTACATTTTTACTACAACTCGGATTATTCCTGTTATTACTCCAGCTCTCCAGGAATGTAATTAACTACTTGAGGGATTTTTGAAAGTTGTGTCGTAGTCATTATTCCAATACTCTTCACCTCAACAACAGCAATTTTGAGCACAAAGACATAAGTAACTGGCAAGATTTTTAAAAACTGTGTATTGGATCATGGCAGGAAGGACTCATCCTCTTCAAAGGTATAAATGAGACCTAAGAAGAGAAGATGAACACACACAAAATATTAGAATATTACCTATTAGCCCATTTGGGAAATAGCAGCACAGATGCTGCTCCCTCACAGCACAAGTGAGGAAATCAATTCATTGATTTCATCAATTGGTTTCATCAATTTCATTGCAGAAACACTATTATGGCATATAATAACCCATGAGGGCAAACTGCAATTTAAGTTCATCTTCTGTGCATTCCAAGTTAATGCTATTACAGCCTCTTTCCTTGAACACTTTATATATCTCACTGAAATTACTCATTTCTTTCACAATTCTAAAATATTATTTGACTATGCTTTTGTACTTAAGTATTTGAATATGTACATTCACTGCTTCAATTAAGAATCAATGCCAGACAATGCTGTGACACTGCTATACGAAACCCTAATACTGTGTTGTTAAAAATTGTAATGCTCTGAGCCATTACTGTAGAGGTTGCAGAGAAACTTATATGAAGTCCCATTTTGGGCAAGTGAGGACTTGACAGTTTCTGGAAAGCAGCAACAAGTAAACTTTAAGAATGCAGACACTCCATAGTGACAAAGAATATCACACTTGGCAGAAAGGGCTTGGGTATTGTGCTATGACACTAAATGCTAGACATGAAAAATCATCTTTGGGAAAGAAAAGCCTTTTCTAGCTGAATTTTTGCGAAAAATCTGAAAAAAGGGACTTTAATTAGAAGCTGTATGTAGTAAAAGTGCAATCCTATTGATACAATATCAGTGGCAGTCATCAGGGAAAGAGTAAGAGGGTTTTGTACAAATGCCATACATCAATCTCTGCAGCCTTTTGTGCTCAAGTTTCTACCTGTCATTTTGAATCTGTGACACATGACAAAGCAATGGTTTACAACCAAAACACTTTATTTTAAATAACCTCAAGTAGTACAAAAATCTGTTCACAGAAAAGCTTATCACTTTGTGCTCTATGTATACTACACAGGTTTCACATTTAGCAGTAACTCAGAATTTTCAAAGTGACACAGTTATCAGAGAGGGGCTTTGTGGTATCTTGCCTAATGATAGCATGATAATCTATTCAAGAGCTAGAAATGGCCCCAAAGAAACTATTACAGTGCAATAATGTACTGGAAAAGACATAATCAGAGCCCATAGAATTGAGAAGAAGACTTCAAACAGAAGTGGTTTAACAGTGATTGTTCCCAGCAGAACTATGAAGCTGGTCTGGCTATACTCTACTGAAGAGGAGTCTGAGAGGCACAAATATTCATGAACTCGGCTGGCAGCTGAGCAGCAGATTTCTGAGCTCTTGAGGGAACTTGAAAAGCACAAACTGCAAAAAATCACCCAGAGAGAAATTAAAGGGTGAGTTAAAAGCACTAATAGCCTACAGGTTGAAAGGATCCTGTAGATCCAGACACAGTGGGGTGCCCTGCTGTGGTTTAGACTTGCTTGCTTCAGCAAGCAGTAGGGACAATCAATACAAGTTCATTTGGGAAAAAATAAAAATAGGATATATCAGGAAAAAAACATTTTTCCTAAGTAAATGCAGAGTTTTTGTCTGACTTGGTCTCCATCAATTGTTGCATGTTAAAGCACTGAGTCGTCCTAAATTTTGGGCAAGCCACAGACTGAGGACTGTTTTATTAGCAGTGACACCAGAGATGATGTCACGGGACCACAATCACCACTGTAGTTCCTGTGAAGCCAATATCAGGCAGAGATCTTACTGTAGGTATGGCAATAAACTGTTTCCATTGGCATTCCTGCACACCACAGGGTGAGAGCAAATAGGCCCTTCCTGAAATCCACAATTTTTTTCTAGTTCTGCTTAGTGAACTACACATGCCTAGAGAAATTCTCAGTCAATTAGTAAATGCTTCTAAAAGCTGCAGACTGGACTATATGGTACCAAATTTGCAAAGAGCTAAATTTGCTGTGTCCAATTAATGCCAGCAGCAACAAATAACAGGTAGTAGTTTTTAAAAAGTTGCTTAGTATTGCCCAGGATCAGCTCTGCCTGAATGAAAGGGATTTGGGAGAATTCTGAGAAATCAGAAAAGCTGCTCAAAATGAATATTTTTCTATAGGACTTCTAAATTCTGAAGGGTGTAGAATTTTGTTCAGCAGGTCTCAAAATAAGCCAATGCTATGATATCTTGATGGATTCTTAGGATGAAGTATTTCCTTCCACAGGGTTTCCACTAGGTAGATGTAAAAGAGCAAAGGGTTTATATGTGTAAGGAAATAAATATTTTATAAGGGAACAATATCTAGTAACTTACATGGCCTCATTTCTCACTGTCTCAGAGGGTAATGACACACAGGAATTCCTAGAAAAGCAAGTTGGAAAAAATATGTCAGATTTCAATGTGATTTACATCCTCCACAGAACTCATTGCAGATAAGCATTTTGCTTGAAAACCTTAAAAAATTGTTGAGATAAGAGGCACATTAGGTAGTGTTGATGCAGAACAAATGCAAAGCTCTGAAAAGCCAAGTTCAGGTCAGTGCCAAATGCTGAACCCCTTCACAACCATGAGAGGCAGGAGTGAGTTTTCCAAGTTAAAAAAAAAAAACAAACCAAACCCAAACCAAAAACCAATAACAACAACAAAGAAACCCCAAACCAAACATGCTTATATACATAAAAGAGCACAGGAATTTTCCATGGGGGTGGGGAGCAACAATAGAGAAGTGATGACCTTGGGATGGCGCCTGGAGCCTGAACAGCTTGGCTATTGTATGGAAACAGCTGACTTCTGCACAGGAAGCAATCATTGCTGATTAGGGACTCCAAGCCCCTGTGTNTGGTACGTAAGGCGAAGCTCCCCAGGGCTGTTCAGGGACTGACCAAACCCCCCTGGCCTGCTTTCAGCCGGGTGTGTGCGTCACGGGCGGCAGAGAGGCAGCAGCCAGGGACCCTGAGGGGCCCTGCTGTTCCTGAGTTCTGGCTGCCAGGGGACACGGGATTCAAGGGCACAGGATCAACCTAGAAGGCACTTTTGGGGACACAGTCACTGATATTCTGCAGTGGACCTGGGATGTGGACTTCTGTTTCTTGTTGACTCTGTGGGCTTGTTCCCAGGTATCCCAGTTTAAAGAAGAAATTTTCATTTATTAGTGCTTTAATGCGTATTTCCTCTGCAGCCTATTTTGTAACAGGTTTTATCAATGAGTTAAATGTTAAATAAATGCTAGATGCAACATTGTCAATTTGAGGATGAGCTCCTTAAAAACATACTGTGTTGAAATGCTTCAGCCTTTACTGGTTCTGCAATAGGGATGCAGAGAACAAAATGAAGCACAAAAACAGCCTCCTGTAGAGCAAGAAAAATTGTAGATTTAACTGAACACCATGAGTTTTGTTATACTGATGTATGCTGAATGCACAGAGGAAAGGAGATAACCACAAACACTACAGCCAGCTGGGAGGAGGTCAGTAGGGAGGTCCTTGCAATTCTTGTTGACTCAGCTAGGAAGGCCAGCTCCAAAGATGCAGGGAGCACTGAGTGGAGATGTCGGTGGAAGGACAGAAAGGGGGAGGACACTCAAAAGCCCATTAAAGTTCTTCCCCTCATCTTCTTCCAGTGCAGCAACAAAAATGAGGGACAAAAAGGCAGAGGGGAGAGAAAAGCAGCAGAGCTCAATCAATTGGCTGGAACAGCCACAGAGGAAAGCGAGCCTCGCTCCGTAAGCTGCCTCAGTCTCTACCTCTTCCCAGGAGCTCATTCTGCTGCCACTGTACTACACACCCCACACCCCCCTCAGCCCCTCACTGGGTGTTTCAGCTGATGAGGAACGCAAGTATCATAAAGAATTTAAGCAACTCCAGACTTAACCAACAGCAGAGCTAGGGTTTTTCAGATTTAAATGATGGATTTGTGTGTCTGTGGAGGTAGTTAGGGACTTAAGCTGCTTTAGGCTTATAATATTTAGACTGTAGTTATATTGACATACTTTAGCTAATGGCACCCACATTTGGTATTACGCTGCTTATTCACTGCCTGCCCATCCCAGGGCAACCAAGAGATGCTGTGACTATCCAGTCCCGTGGCATTGCTTTACAGATCTCCTGCTACCTGCTAGTTTCAGATGCTTTGGCAAATTGCTGAAGATGCAACATTGTGAAAAAGCAATCAAGGTCCATGTTGATGAAATGTGTTACTTAATGAATTCTGAATTTTGAATTCAATGAATTTTACGTGAAGTGATTCAGACACGCTTCCAGCTAAAGGAAAGAAGAGGCGAAGGGATGATAGACCCTGTGTGATAGGATGTTTTTTAAGGTGTCATTTAGCTAAATCTGTAGGAAATACCAGTGGAACCAGAGATCATGATATCATGTTTACTCTTTTACTACTCTGACATTCTAGATTTTGGTTAATAAACTGGTCTCATTTGTGATGATTGCATGGTTTAATTTCCACCATGCTTTGAATATCACATTCAGTGAAAGCAAGCAGAAGCAGCTGTTTAGTCTGGCAATTTTGTGGGAGGATGGCAAAAGCTGGAAATGCATAAAGAACTATGCTAAAACTGATATAAGATTTTACATTATATTTCCCCATTACCTCCTTTTGAATCATTGCCAGGAAATATCACTTTGCTTTGCTGACCTTCTCTGTTTCAGGTATGCTCCTAAGTGTCAGTGCAAGCCTTTTAGGTAGTCACTTCTAGAATAATGGATTTGGGATTTAGACAGATGTCTTTTCAGAGATGCATTGAGAATAATGAAAAATAAAAAACAACAAGCCTAAGTTAATTAATCAAAAGAATTATTATATTAAGTATGTCTGAGATCTTCATCCTTCCAATACAGAGCACTTTCTTGCAACACAGAGCATCTGAGAAACCCCAGAAAATGGTTAGGTATGTTTGGAAGTGTCATGGCTGCTTTCTAAACAGTGCTTATCTTGAAGATACATTTTACTTTGAAAATACACAGTCACACTAAGACAGTTTTTACCATATGTTATTCTTTGCCAGTCTGCTCCCCCAGTTTCTGCAGTGTGGGAACATACTTCAGTATCGCCTGATTTCAAAAATAATGTCTTAATCGCATAAATTTGGCAAATTAAAGGTTTGGTTTCTATTATATTATATTAATTACAACACTAATACCATTTCTAGCATAGTTGGCTTTCAGGTGAAAGATTTCAAGGCTAGAATTTATTTCACTTAGTTTCAATTGTCTATAGCCATGGGAACGGCCTCAGCCTAAGCCAGGAACCCTCTTCAGTCAACTCAGATCAAGAAGAAAATTCATCCTTTTCCAGTTCAGGGCTATCAATTGACCCCAAGCCTTCCTGTGTGAGGCATTAATGTTCCTAATGCTACCCAAATGTCCTCCATGAAAAATTATGTTGAATAGATGTCACTGTGGGGATAACCATTTACATGTATCTATGGGTAGTGTCCATTGTGCTTGTTTGTTCATCAGACACTCAGCTCTTAGGATAGTTTTTATATGGTGTTCTTGGACAGGCATTATCTGCTTACACACCATTACTCACAGCAAAGGCCTATCATGACTGAAGTCATGGTAATCCTCAGTGTTATTATCAAAATTCTTACTGGCCATAATTTTTCCTAACATTGAAGAAAAAATTTCCTTTGGTCACTGAGCTGAATTGCTTTCCCCTTACTACAGTAAATTAATAATTCAGTAAGTGTTTTGATTTTTTCCAATGTATATCCTGATGCCCTTTGTTTAGCATACCCTGAACCATCTTGGTAAAAAAAATTACAAAACTTTATAAAAAAAAAGACTTTATAAAAACTTTATATATTTGATTTTCTCCCCTTTTTTCGTTTTATTTCTTGTTATTCTCATTTGTGTGATTTTCCTTTCACTCTGGCCTTGCCTTAAGTTCTGATCAAGTGACTCTTCTCCAGCAGTATTGTGGGGCAGGCACAATGGTGCCCTCCTGCCAGCTTGCCCTGCTTACTGTGTCCCTGCCCCAGCTTGGCCTCACCCCACGGCTCTGAGCCCAGCCTGGGAACCTCATGATGTCTAGATTGAGAGAGACATCAGTGGTAGAAAAGAGACATTCTTCTCCCTTTCAGACTGGATGGCATGTGGTCATTAGAGGCAGATAGAAGAAAGGAGGCTTTTTGAGAATGCCTGAATAATTGGCACAGAGGAGATCTGCCAGTAGTAAGTATTTCTAGACATGAAAATTTAAAAATAGATTTTGCAACCAAAGAGGACTGTGAGAGGCTGATACTATTTTTTTGTAATAATTTCCTCCTCTCACACAACACACCATCCATCTACACATACCCTCAATGACTTTTGGTTGGATGTCTTCCTCTCTTTATGAGCCTTTCAAGATGACTAAGTAGTGGAGCTATCTCCAGCTTCCAACTGCTTATCTGCAGTTCATGATCCATGCCCTGGGCTCAGGCCTAAGACTCAGTAACTGATTTCTGAGAGAGAAGCTACTTCTATTTCCTTCTTATCAGCTTCATCGCCCTGCCATTTGAGACTTCCTGAAATACTCTTGGTAGGGAGATGCCAGTTAAGTACAGCACATTTCTATCTCTTTCCATCAGAGCTTATGACAGAAAAGGGAACTCATTCCACAGGATTTGATGAGAACATTTATTCCTCAGAAATAGCTACATTTTGTGCTTATGCTCTCATGTTCAATTATGCACTTGTCCACATGACAGACTCACGGGGTACTCATTTGCACTTGTGGCCAGCTTAGGCTTATTTACAAGAGTCCATGAACAACCAGAAATCCTGCAAAGCTACAGCCTGAAGACCAGTCCATAGCCATATGACAAGAAATGTACTGTTGGGTTGAGTTGCTTTCACAGCATCTTAGCTGACGGCTGAAGTGACCCTCTCTTAGGGGCAGTGTGCTTCTCAACTGCATTTCTTGTACCACCCAATGTGCCCATTACGGTGGAATGCCACTCGGTGCTCCAGCCCTTGCAGTTTACTCCCAGTTACAACACTGCTCTCCAGGGCTGTTTAGCATCATTAGCGTGGGAGGCCTTTCCTTTCCAAGGGATGCTCTGAACAACAGAGCACACCGCATCACCACAGCCCGATATGAAATGCTTTTAAACCCTTCTATAATGAGAGTGCTATTCTTGTGGAGAGGGAAGGAGAGAGAGGAGGCAATTCGACATGTCATCGACTTCCACCAGAGGCTCCTGAGGATACGGTTATTACTAATGTCTACTGTTTTCCGCAGCCCAGAATAATGCCCACCCTGCAGTACAAATTGTGCCTGCTTTAAGGTGCTGCCATCCGTCCCTCTGGAACAAACACAGGAAATGCATCAGGAGGCCTCGGCTGCAGATGGAAAGCACATCACCGAGCCGCACTTACACTGCGAGATCTCCCAGATGAAAGTCTATTTCAATGAGCATTGTGTTTCAAGGTCCACTTCCTCCAAATCTGGAAAGCTTAAGAAGGAACATCCCACTTGTGTCTGCCGACACAAAGGGCTGCTGTGGCTTGGGAGATGTTATCGGCCTTCCCGTGCCACGGCAGCAGCCTTCCAGTGGCGTCTCCCAAGAATTACTCATTGTTCCTGGGGAGGTTTGACTCCTCTGGGTGGGATCTCATGGCATCCAGTTCAGATGGAAGTAGGTGTTGCTGGGAGGCCAGCCAGACTCATGACAAAGATCTCTGGCTATGGGAGAGTTACGTTGGGGTACCAAGCTAACAAAGTCCATAGCGATCACAGAAGTGGATACTGATTCATGAAATGCGTCCCTTTTTGTTGGTTATAGTTAGTAAGTATCATTTAGAGCAATCAAATGTGAGCCTTGGCTCCTGGGCTGAGTTTTAGAAACTGAGATGTCTTTGTCCTTTTTTTTAAAATTTTTTTAATGTCCTTTTTTAATGTCCTTTTTTTTAAAATTCAGGCACTGTTGATTTCTACATACTCTTTCCCATAGTTGTCAACTTGGAGCTCAGTTATGTCACAGTCACATTAAATGAGGAAATACGGAGTGATCCATGTTTTCAAAGATCATCACTTGAAATCCAGGGCTTCTGTGAGACACACATGATCCTTGAAAGGCCCTAGTTGGGTTCAGTTTGCAGAAGCCTCTTGCAAGGTGGATGCATGCTCACATTATCTTAATGTCTTATCTCTAAAATTAGAGTGAAGGTATAATAAACAACTTCCCTGGAAGACTTCCTAAAACTGGTGCTTCTGGCGCTAACTGAAGATACTGGGAGCAACCCCTTTTCTCACAATGATTTGGCTTTGTCTTCCAGACTGCACCTTGAAGCACAAAAGAGGAAAAGGAAAAATGACCTGAACATTTCCGGAATTCAGCAAATCTTGCAGATTTGCAGTCTGGCAGGCTCACATTTGAACTGAGGAATTTACTCTTTTTATTTTCTCATCTCTCTACTGTCATACCAGTAAATCCATCTCTGCTTTCTCTTCCTTATCTCTTTTATTTTTTTAGGAGGTCAATAGAAGATAAACTGCAAAGCAAAAATATCTGTCAGCAGTGATTTCTTACACATAAATGAAAAAGATTGAAAACATATGTTTTGGAGAGGTACAGGAAAGGCAGAAGAAAGAAAGAGATACAGCCTTTCCAGAAAGAAAACTTTCAGTCTGCCTTGCAAGCAATGGAAATTCCAATTTTAGAAATTGTGCTACAGACTAATAACGCACAACATTGTTGGCTATGGCACATGGAAAAAAAGAAAAAAGAGCTTTTGTAATTCTGTCTCTCTTGCCAGAGGAATGACATGAAGCCAGTCAAGCACATCAGGGGGAAATGTTAATTTTCCACAGATACAGTCTAAGAACATTCAGCTAATACTGGTCATGCATAACTATGTCTTATACCCATGCCATGGAGGTGTATCATGTTGTTTGGTAAAACGTGAACTTTTGAGTTTTCCATCAATGGCAGCCTGCAAGCTCCAGTTAGTTAGCATCCCAGCAATCAGCATGCAGGGAGCCTGGCGGACTAAGGACAGAAGTTCACTGCATAGTTTTCCTAAAATAACATTGCTATTTTGTGTAGCATATGCTACAACTCCATGGCAACGGAGCCAGGGAAAACGGTGACTGAATGGTGACAGTGATGTTGAATTACCTTCTGATAACCTCACTCACCCCGTTTCTGGACCAAGTGTCATGCTAGTCAGCTGCTGATGGCATATTGCCACCAGTTTGCTCCAGACTGAAGCCAAGAGAGGTTTTGAAAGAACTGCTGACAAATAAGGCCAAATGTATGCCTGGAATAACTTTTAGTTTAGTGGTTACCACAGGAGTAAATTCAGCCTATGGCTGTGTTTAAACCACTTCCTCAAGGATGCTGTGCTGTTTCTCTGGAGGCAAGACAGAGCACTTCTGACCCATGAGCTCAGTAACCAGTGCAGGTACAACCTCTGTGGCTCCTGGAGTACTCTATATGGCTCATCAAGAGAGAGTCTATATGGCTCATCAAGAGAGAGAATGGTAACTCTCAACAGCTGATGTGATGGCAGAAGGATGAACAAAAAAGAAAGGATTACAAATGCATGGAACTGTGAAATTTAAGGTATCCCTGCATAAAATCCCCAGTTCACTTACAGCTTGAGCTGCAAATACGTGGCACAGTTTAACAAAAGAGAAAAGAATAAATCCATAACTGCTTTTCCATGTTACAGATCAATCTGTGGTGGGTAATTCCTAATGCATGTCAGAGCAGCCTGTAGAATGTCAATGAGTACTGTTTCCTTGGGCCATGATGGGTCAATTCAGTAGTTAAGGTTCTACAGGGCTTGAGGCAAGTCAGTGTGTACCCAGTAGTAGTGGGATACATTGTGAGATAGACATAAAATTCCAACAACAAACTCTGCTCAGCTGCGCAACTGTAGGGCTGTTTCTGTGCATCTCCAAAGATGGAGACTTCCATTTTACAAGGAGTCATAAGGAAAAGATAAGCAATATTTGGTACAAGTTATTTCTGGAGAGATTCCAACACAAGGACACAAAGTAAAATTTCTCCCAATGAGAGCAAATAATTAGCCATTGGAATAATCTCCCTAGGGAAGTTGTGAATTCCCCAGCAGTGCTCAGTTTTAGGATTTGGCTTTATAGGGTCCTGGACCATATTGTCTAGATTGTGTTTTTGCCAAGAAAACCTGGATCAGAAGATCCTTGAGGTCCCTTCCAACCTTGTATTCCATGATGTCTCTCAGTGACGGGAATTGCTGCTCACAGCTACAAGTGATAGCTGGCTGGAGGCTTATGGAATTGTATTTAAGTGCACCAAAATAGAGGTTGGATAAAAATTAAATACCTAAACTTTGTATGCCTGGCACTGCCTAACTCCCACCGATTTGTGAGCTGCAGAGTGAAGTGCTTTGGAGACTCTCGATCAGTGCCTATCTACACTTTCAGGCATTGACACCTTTAGCTGGCAATGGAAAAAAGCTTTATCCCTGGTACCAAAGATGAGACTAAAGCAAACAGAGTTAAAAATAAAACCAGTGTGCTTGGAAGGAGTGTCAGGAAGGGGTCTCCCCAGTTAACCAGAATAGCAAGCCCTTCATCTTCTGAAAAAACATGATCTTTATTGTGTAGCACCCAAGCCTCCTGGAAGCACTGCCAGGGGATATTAGCTGCTCACTTCAGACTTACTGATATTGAGGGAGTGACAGCTCTTCTGCACAAAAGCAAAGAGCTCCCCTGGAAGCAGTACAACTCTTCCGTGAGATGGTGTTAAATACAGATAGCTTTTGGACTGGACTGGGCTAGAGGGCTGCTAGCAAAAGTGACTTGCTGAGAAAATTTATGTACTTTTGTCACTTTCCCAACCTGCAAGTTTAAAGTGACATCAAGGCAATTCCAGACTGAGCAGGTCTGACAAGAGAAACAGACAGACGAGGTACAAGTCATTAGTAGCATTGGAAAACAAATACCAAAACCAGTTAGCATGGTAGATACCCTTTTCTTGGCTGTGTAGTCCTTTTCTTCCCCACCCAAAACCATGTCACTGATGACATGAATATTTCTTAGACTATTGTCATTTAGTATTTCCGGTGTTAAATAAAAAAATGAAAAAAAAAAGTGTGAATTTTTATCTGACTGCCTACCTCTTTCCCGGCTGTGCCATTTTTTTGAGATGTATGTTTCAAAGAATACAGTAGCTGTGATATTGCACACACTCTCTTTGCCTAGATGTCACTTCAGTGACCAGTTGGCATCTACAATGAGGTTGTTTAAACCAGTTGAGCATTAAAAACATTTGCAATCTTAAAGAGTTGCATCAGGTCCAAGGAACAAACTAAGGTGGTGACTCCCCTTAGTTAATGCCATCCATTTCTGCCTACAAGCTATGTCTTCACATCATTTCCAGGCAGTTTTTGCAGTCAGAAAAAATAATATTGAAGAAAGCTTGTCATTGATGTTCCCTTAAGACAAATACAGGTTCAGGAATGCATGAGCCTGTCTTTTCTGCTCTGATAGAAAGCTATTAACACAAGAAGGAAAAGCAAACTGCTGGCTACTTTTTGCTGCTTCTCAGCTGATACACCTTAGTTGGTTCTGATCTATGACCCCAGCCAATGACTCTCTTGGCCACATGCAATGGGCATGTCAGGATGTGTCAGTACAGACAAGCAGGAGGTCTGGCATACATTTATTCTTCTCATTTGATCAATAAATCTCCCATCAGCTCTATTTGCTCAACTTTGCTCCCAGACGATTTGCTGCAATCATGACACCATAACTTACCTGACAGCAAACTTGACACCTTGTTCCAAGAGTTTGAGCCTGTTTTTTTCCATGTGAACAGTCAAGGCTTTCAGTGGTATTTTTAGAATACTGTTGTGTTGGAAAGTCCAGTAGTCCCAACCACTACAATCAGCCTAAGGTTAATGTGTAAAAAAAAACCCTCTTGGTGCCAGATTTTACAACAGTAAAGTGCTATATATAGCTTTGCAGGAGATAAGGATAATTCAGCCTGATACTTGAAGGCACAAGGTCATCAGCAGTGAGAGCTGGAAAGAAATGCTTCATGCCATGTGTAGCAATGTCTGATTGGGTAAGGACAGCACGCTTTGTTTTTGTAATTCCATTTCATCACCACGTGCTACTAGTTACTACACAGGCTGAATACCAGATAGATTTGACTAATAAGTTCACCCACTGGGCCAAATCTATGTTCTGAAATGATTTTTATGAATGCAAATCAGCCCAATGACTTATTGAATCAAATTTACTCTACTTCTTACTTCAGAAAAACCTTCTCAACTTTTTTATTTCTATAATAAATTTGCCATAAAGCTCCTATCTTCTTATTTGATCAGTATAAAAACTTAAAACCTCATAATCTTGTCTTTCTGTAACACAAACTTTCTATTTCTAGCACAATCTAACACACCAGAACTCCCTCTTAGAGCAGATCTCATTATTCTCTGTAAGTTGCCTTTCTAAAGATTGTATCTTCATTCAAGGTTCTAAGCAATAGAAGAGAGTGACTTAGCTGAGCATTAAAGGCAAAAGTCCTGAGCTTGGTTCTAAGCCAGGGCATCACCTAATTTCTGCCTCATTTCCATAATTTGTAAATGAAACTGGCAACGATTCTTAGACTTAGTAATGATCAGAGAACAGTAAGAACCACCTACTACAGCATGATGTCAAGGCTGGGGTCACAGAACTGCAGAATGACATAGAATCACAGGATTAACTAGGTTGGAAAAGATCTTTGAGATCATCAAGTTTACATGACTGTGACTATACCACAGACTGAAAAAAGTGGCTCCTGGACACAAAGGTAGCAGAATGTCCTCCACCCATCCACTGCTCCATCCCAGTGTTTCCAGAGCAGACTGGCTACATGTGTATATTGTAGCCCTTGGCCCTGAGTTTGTTTAGCTCTCATGAGTTATGTTGCAGGCATTAAGATATAACAGTTAAATTTTTAGTGGGATAATTTTTTTGAGTTCGAAGTGACCCAAATAATGACAGGATTGCTTTGCATCCCACCCAGCTGGTGTTTTTGTGTCCTGACACTGAGGACATGCATTCTATGGCTTGAGGCTAGCGGCCATGAACTACTGCAGAGGGCAAAGACCACTAGAGAACTATGTAAGCCAGGGGAGACAACTCAAGAGCACCCATTAAAATTTTTGAGTGTGACCTGCTGAGTGACCTGTCATTCAAACTACACAGAGAAATCTCCTTGCAGTGATCCAAACTGGACTGAGGTAACACTTAAATGGTGTAGACACTTGTATGTGTAGTGCTCTGTTTAGCATAAATCTGTCACAGACACCAGTGTGCCAAGGATCTAAAGCTAAAGCAAAAGCTTACAGCAGGAACCTCTCCAGGCTTACAGTCACAGCGAAATGGCAGGAAAACCCCTCTAAACTCCACTCACCTTAGAAGTGTCTCTCTGTTTGCAAAAGAAGGTAGACTTTCTCAGAAGAATGTCTGGAGAAAACCCTGGCATGTCTCCTTCCCCATTTCTCTTGATACCTGCCTTGCACTGCAGAGGGAAAACCAGAAGCTGGATGCTGCCTGTGACACAGATGCAGCAGTGGGGTGATATTGACAAGGACGATGTTCTGCTGGGTTACTCATCAGCTGGTGCCAAGCTGCTCCTATGAGAGGGTGGCATCAAAAAACTAACTTAAGAATAGTGCTCAATACTTCTGCAGTTGCCTTCTCTTTCTCCCTCCCTGCTTATCTCAACTTTGCCTCAGAGTCTACCACAAAGAGCTTCAAGCTCTGAAGTTCAGGTAGATAGATATGCAGTCCTTTCAGCCTGCCTATAATACATCCTGGCTTACGTTGAGCTGCAGAAAGATTTGCCTTTCTCTCCTTGGTGTTTGTTACTACTTACGCCAAGGGCTGTTGATGCAAGTCTGGGGACCAGGCACATAAAAGGTTGGAGCAGAGGGTAAAAAACTGAGGTTCCTTTGTCCTTGATCTGCCTCAGACATCCAATGGAGTGATACCCTGGTTCTGATTTATGTGTAAATCAACAGCAAATACTCACACCACCCTCTTGGGCCTCCTCCACTTCCCCAGTCTTCTCTGCAGAGACTCTGGGTGTATTAATTCCAGCTGGGCACATAAGTTCAGAGAGCCCCTGTGGAAGGAAAACAGTGAAACAAAAGGAAGAGACAGACACTTTCAGCGCTGTTTTGTTTTGCTGCAGGAAGCTCAGAGACAGCCGTTCAGACAGCAGAAGCTACAGGTCACAGTGTGCACTTCCTACGAGACGGGAAGCCACAGCTCCCTTTACATGGGGCTGTGGCGGGATGCAGGCTCCATTCCCTCCTTCGGGCTTTTATTAGCGCAGCCGGCGCCGCCGCGGCTCAGAGGCACGCCTGCAAAGGGCCAGGCGCCCTGCTGCCACAGGAGCTGCTCAAACGGCTCTGCGCCCAGTGCCGTGTGTTGCCATCCTCCAGCACAAGTCTGCGGCTGAGTTATGAAGAGCCACACAATACCAGGAGCACTGGGAGAACAATCCCTGTGTACCAGAGGCATGTGGCTGAGTATGCGTGGATCATGAATGGTGCTCCTACAGCACATTTATTGAGAGACAAAAAGCAGCTATCAGAAAAACTACCCAAAATTTGTCTTCAATAATGTATTTAATGAGCTATGTCATACCTCAAATGTCTAGTTAAGTTACTATTGTGAAGGGCTATCTGAGGAGAGTATAACTATTTTTTTAATAAAATTGATTTTAAAAGAACTTTCAACTGTGCCTTCCAGCATTAATTTGTAGGTTATATCCTGTATTTATTACTCTTAGTGTAAAAGTTGTTTTTTACATTTCACAAATGCAATGGAAGCTCTGCATATTTATTGTAACCTAGGCCATGTGGAAACACAACAAACTTAAGGCTACTTCAAATATTGATGAATTACAGTCTAAAGAATCACAGAATCACAGTATATTCTGAATTGGAAGGGACCCACAAGGATTGGTGAGTCCCACTTTTAATTGAATGGCCCATACAGGGACCGAACCCCTGTGTGTGAGAGAGACAGAAAGTTAGTACACAGAAGAGGAAAATCTAGCTCCTGGCAGAAAATATATGCAAATATAAATGTGTACATGTACTTATGCAAGCCTATATTCTATTTCTACCATCTCTGTTGAAGGGAAAGCACAACAGGGTCATCTATGACTCTAATTTAGGAGTCCCAACACTCAAAAAGAATCAGTGCACCCTGAAGACTTTTCTACTCTGTGCTGGCCAGTAAGGGACCTTCAGCACATCACACGAGAATGGCCCTAACTTTTAGGACTGATGGAGGGTGACATGATATAGATACCAGCCTTCCAGAGCTTGTTTTGCTGCTGGTGCAGCCATCTATGAGGAATAACTGCTAGAGATTTTATTCTCACAGAAGTGCCAAGATGACCATTTGGCGACATATATCATAACTCATTTTGATTCAAGTGATATCATCAGTTGCAATATTGTGATTAAAACTGTCAATACACTGACATTCATAAATACAATTAATACTCAGAAATCTGATCTTCCTTTTCTATGCCAAAATATTATGCTGTCTTGGGCTCAGGAACCAGATGTGATATAATGTTTCGAATTTAGGCTTTTGAATAATCTTCCCAAGACTACATATGCTAACATTTCAAATAATTAAAAGTGTGAAGCTAAACCATGCAAATTATATATGAAAATATGTTAAGAGACCAAACTATGGAAAGACCTCAACCTATCTTATCTTTATGAAAAACCAGTGAGTGTGGTGATGCAACAAAAATGGAGAGGTGAATGACCTCTGAAATCCTCTAGGTTTTCCAATTGTTCCAAAATTGCTGAGTTGTTGCACAGCAGATAGAAGTCTGCTTTGATCTTGTGGTTTGTGCTGGGAAGTGTATAACTGTCAGCAAGAAGAAATGTGGCCTAGTGGAGAGCTGAGATTCTTGCACATCGGTAAGAACCGGATACAAATGGAACTGGCATGATTTCCAGGGCTGTGGGAAGAAGATGAAAACAGCATGGGGAGTTGCGTAGGGAAATTACAGGAAATTTGTTAATTACAGGAGTTATGGAGAGTGATTTTATATGAGGATTCATATATTCATTTACCTACTGAACCGTATTTCCAAATGGATGAATACTTGCGAAAAAACCCTCACCTTTTTTTCAGTTAAGCTGAGGTGACAGGAACAGCTCATATTATTTTTCATGTAAGTTCATTCAGTTCTTGTTAAGCCCAAGGGGTCACTTCATTACACAGTAAAAGAACATAGAGATTGTTCAGAATAGCCTTGCTACAAGAGGGCGAGTCAGAGACAGAGATGACCCACATCTCCCGAGTTACATATGACAACAACCCAGAGTTTATTAGGGCAGCCCTTTACATAGGACATTTGAGTTTCCTGGGCATACACATGTGATTGGTTGAGGTTTTAACACCATCCAGGTTCCTGACCAGTGAGATGTCTACAGCCCAGGGTGGAACATCATTGGGTAAGTCTCTGTTTGGGTTTGAATTTATCCTGTCCTGGTTTATGGAACCGGGCTGAGTTTCTTATTTATAACTGAATTAATTGCTCAATACAAGCCGGCTTGTGACAAATCCCCTTTTCTTTATTATTAAAATTGTAAACTGCTGTCTGTTTTTCTACCTGCAAGGACCCATTGCAGACAGGGTGACAGAAGACAGCATGGGTTTAATTTGAATGAGGTTTTCTACTCAGTTTTATAAACTTAATTCCCCCTCAGCTGGCAATCCATTCCATGTTTCACTGGAGCTGCAGCATTCATGTTCAGGAGCTGTTAGGCGAGAACTACTAATATTACAATCTTTCAACTTAACATGTCATAGGCTTAATACTTAGAAGTCACAAGTTACAACTTGAATAAACAATTTAACTCAAAACTATTTCAATTAAAAACACATATATCTCTATCACCAATGTCTTCCAAATATTTGAGTCTTGGAGTTTGAGTGGGGTGATGGGCAGATTGTTTTACCATTGACAATCTTCTGCTTCCAACAAGGTGTTGGCTTGCTAGGTTATTTTGAATTGATTGAAAATATGAGAGTATTCAAAGCTTTTAAGAGGGGGTGCATCCTTTTTTTTTTCTTTGTTTCAACAACTATAACAGAAATAAAATATGCACTTTTGAAAGAATTTAACAAGGTGAAACATACAATTGCTTATATGCTTTACCATCACTTAGTATTTGCTATTGTTGAGGAGTTTCTTTTTCACAATGAGGATTTGGAGAGTCTGATTCTGGGTAAGGCTCTCCTGTCTGTCTCAAAGGAAAGTGTTCCAGCTTCTGCAAAGCCAAATCAGCTAGTCAAA
>VXBQ01015626.1:79355-180195 GCA_013400175.1 Phainopepla nitens | reverse complement strand
TTTTTTTTTCTTTGTTTCAACAACTATAACAGAAATAAAATATGCACTTTTGAAAGAATTTAACAAGGTGAAACATACAATTGCTTATATGCTTTACCATCACTTAGTATTTGCTATTGTTGAGGAGTTTCTTTTTCACAATGAGGATTTGGAGAGTCTGATTCTGGGTAAGGCTCTCCTGTCTGTCTCAAAGGAAAGTGTTCCAGCTTCTGCAAAGCCAAATCAGCTAGTCAAAGTGACTTGCTTTCATATTTAGCACAGAAACATTTGGGTTTTGATAACTTTCCCTGCCAGTCAAAGCTACAACTTGGCCAGAGCTGAGAGTCAGACTGGGTGGGCTTCCCTATTATATCTTCAAAAGAAATCTTTTATTAGTAAGTTATAGAATAGTTAGCTTTGTTATTTATCTTTAGCTAAATAATTAACAATATAGAAATAGCTTGTAAACATTTGAAACTAGGTAAACATATATATAACTCTTTCGAAAGTATTAATTACTTGTTATAAACAAGTTAATTTAAAGCTATTAAAGGAAATATCTCTTTGTTTCAGTTAGGTTTCTACAGGTTGTATCTTGGTACAATTAGAAATGACACGTTTTTGTGTTAGTATTACAGAACAGAGATAACAAAAGTGAATTGTTTTGTTATCTAAGGACATCTATGAAGTTGTTTTAAAAGAGTCTTTTAATGTGTTTCAGTTCTGTGGGGAACTTTTCTTGGGTTTGTTCTGCGTGCTGAGTATCTGCTGCCGTGAATTACACTGGGCTGTGGCAGGCTGTGGGCAGGCCCTGTCCCCTTTTCCCCCATGGGAGTGGGTGCATGGCCCTCCTTTGTCCCCACAGGGGGCTATTTGAGAGGTGGCACGTGCTAGGAGAGGTTTCCCTGGTCCCAGCCACCTGCTGAGGCATGGCCCCTTCTAGAATTCAGTGGACTGGAGGACAAGGGGCCACCCTCCGGCTACCCTCCCTCAGCTTCAGTAGACTCATGAGCACTTGCCGACGGCACAGAAGGAGCAGACACAGCCGTCGTGGTTGTTGGTGGCGGGTGGCCCCACGCCACTCTGCGGGTCTCTGTGACCCTGGGCACCGCTGGCCTCATGCAGAGCACAAGCGAGCGAGCTGCTGGGGCCCTTCTGATGACGGAGCTGCTGGATTCTCTTCCAGCANGTTGCTCATGCTTTAATCTTCGTTGAAGTAAAAAAAAATATTCGGCAAAATAATTCGTACCTTAAGTCCAGTTATTTCTTCAGTGGGATTTTTCTTCTATTTTCCAGCTTTTTCGTTTCTCTGGCTCCCACTCCGCCCAGGTTCATAGCCTTCTTGGCTTTTTCTGGTTCCCATGCCACCCAGGTTCCTAGCCTTACCAGGTTTTCCAGCTCCTATACAATAGAAGTCTGGATTTTTCTGCGGTTTTCCACCGTAAACAGCTCTCCACGCTGTATATTTCAGCTTTTTGCTGTATTTTCAGGCTCTTCCCGTCTCTATTTTTTCATTTCCAGCTTTTCACTGTAAGTTAGGCTCTATACACCTCTGTATATTATGCAGCCTCATGGGCTGTCTGTTATTCTTATACAGCCTGATGAGCTGTTCTGTCTCTCCCTGTTTTTTTTCGGGATGGCTGTTGTCCTCACAGGGGTCACCACGTGTTACGGGGCATGGTTGGAGACAGAGACGACCCACGCCTCCAGAGTTTCATGCAACAACAACCTGTTTTATTGTTTGCATCCTCCTTAAATAGGAGATTCAAAACTCCCTCACACCAACAGGTCTGGCCTTAAGACTGCCCCACTCCTTGATCAATGAAACATCTGCATTCAGGCTACATGACATTGGCTGATAGTCCCTGTGTATGTTTGAATCCAACCTATCTTTGTTAACCTAGGGGCCTGTTTCACCCCTAGGATGGTCCAGCTTGGGCTCTGCTATGGCCGAGTTCAGTTTAGTTCACAAACTGAACTGGCTGCTACTGTGACATAGCCTACATTTATTTCTAGTTTGAGTAGGTTCACTTAAAGAAATAAAAAATAAAAAAACATTTCAGAAAACAATAATTTTAGGAATTGCTTAGAAAAGGTTCCTGATAAAAATATTGCATCTTTTAAGTTGCTAAAAGATTTCAAATAGGGAAAGATTCAAGTAATTTTTGAATTATCAGAATTTTTCAATAATTGTTTTATTAAAAAAAAAAAGCCACCAAACCACTCCATTAATTTATTGTATTTGGAAAGGACTATACAAGTACATCATTTTATTTTCATCTTGCCCATAAGTACTTTGTACCAACTCTGAATCAGTTTTGCCTTTTATAGAGTTGCAAAGGAGCTGGGGAAAATCAAAGTGAATTATTTCACCTACAGAGCAAGAAACATACTGGAAAAATTCCTATGGCATATGCAAGCTGCTGTCCAGTGTCTAGTCCCTTTTTCTCACCGCTGCACAGAGCAAGAGGCTTACCTACAGAAAAGCTTTAAAGGTCATGACCCTACCTTAAAACAGCTGTGCTGGGTAGATCATGCTACCCTGCCCATTCCCCTTTGTAGCCATTTACACCTGGGTCAAATACATTTCAAGGGCTCCCTTAAACTCACAACTGGTTTGTGTAGCCAGACTGTCACAGAGCAGCAGCAGTAGATAGATCAATTTGATTCCAGTCCGTTGGACTCAAAGGAGAGTTGGACAGAGTCCATCCACATGATGCTTGCATGTTAAGCAGGATATCTGCTTCAATAAACAAAGTTCTCTGTTTGCTAAATAGGCTGGATTTCACTTCAGGTGCCCTGACCGAAGTATAGTCTGACTTCAGCCCCACCTGGACTGGGAGGGCTTCAGCACAGAGACTGGCTTTTGGCTTGAATAGACAATTTCTGGAAGAAATGAGAGTTCTGCTCTCCTGAAGCAGTGGCAGATCTGATCCAAAGGTCATTGAGGCTAATGGAAGAGCTCCAGATAAATTTAATAGCCCTAGAACAGGCTGTAATTTATACTTTGCTCTCCTCTTTTTTTGTAAAATTTTTAGATGTCCACTTTTCTGTATACAGCACTACCTTTCCTATTTCTTATTTCTTGTTTGCATTTGCCTATTTAAGAGCCCTTCACAGACTGAACAAGAGTAAGACAGAGGAGAAATGACTGGAGTTATCAGTCAGCTGGGGATATTTCTCAATTCCTACTGTGAAAAAAAATTCCAATTTGTATTTGTTGTTCCATACTTCTGATCTATTGTCATCAAGCTGAAATACTTGCCTTATATTGCTAAATAAAAAGATATTCAGAAAGTTTTGCACTTGATTAGTCACTGTTTCATGAACCACTTGAACATGAGAAAAGCTAGCTTGGTGTTTACATGTATTAAAAATGCAGAACATTTTCTTCCTAGGGACTTTTACATGCTGATTAAATGGATATTTCTGTTGTTTTATTCAAATCATTCCAGTGGTTTCTTTGTCATCTAGAATGTCTTTCCTTGGACAAACCTAGAAATTTTTCACAGCCTTTTAATTTGCAGAAGTGCTATTTCTGGGCCTGACAATTTTTTCCCTTATTGCTAAAATCAATCACAGAAAACACAAAAAGCATTAGCCATTTTACCAAAATATGATGAAGAATAGATAAAATAGTATATTATTGAAAGATTAGTGGCAACATGATGTATACCAATCAATTGTAGTACAAATTTATGACATATTAAATGAAATGTCAGAAACAGTAATTAAGTCATGAGGGATAATATTTTGCTGAGCAAGTGCCGAACCAGAAGTGTGAGACTGAAAGCATGTGCAGAGATTGTGTCTTCATTCTTCCCAACGAGATTATTTGGAAGGCTGGTTGTAGGGCACAGGAGAATTGTATGGTGTGGGAAAAATGAGACTGATAAGAACTAAGGGCTTCAAGATTCAGATAGATGTTTTTGTTCCCTGCTGGCAGTTCCTGGTTCCAACCAAACAGTGTGACTCATCTTAGGAAAGATGGACTGTGCTCTTGGTGACTTTGATCTCTCCTATCTCCCGAGGTCTTACACAACCTTGAAATGAAGAGAAAAAGGGCCTGCTGTTATCAAGGGGAGTTACTCCTTACTAATGATGAAAAAAAGTAGAATTTGACAAAATGAGGGGTTTGCTTCAGTTCCTGAAACAGTTCTCTCTTTGTGGTGGTTGAAGATATGTGTTGCCAAGAAATTGTTTTTCTTTATACATATATAAGAAATCTTTCAGACTCCAGGTCATCTGATACTTACATGGCAAAAAGCCAGATATAGCTTTGATTAAAGCAGACTTTCCTCTGATAACATTTAAAATGAAAGAATAATGACCACTATTTGCACAACTCTTTCAATTTCTGAAGGAAATCAGAGTTCTTTCCTGACATAAGGAACCAATCTTGTGGCAAAAGAGCAATCCTTAAAGAGGGGCTTTTGTTTTAAGCTGATTTCTTCAAACAGGTGTAAAAGACATCAGCATTGTGGCTGCCTTTTGTCCTTATTTTCTAATATATACGTACTTTTTAGTTAGTCTGGAAAAAAAAACCTTTCAAAGGGAAGCAATTTATAATTATATTCAATATTTGTTTCAGTTTAATGGACAGTAAGTCTCTTATTCTTGTTTAAGTGCCACTAAGTGAATCCACATGGGTATTCCTTTCATAGCCAGAACTGCAGTCATCCGTCAACAGTTGTTCGATGAGGAGGGAATAAATATCTTTTTGAGTGTAGCTTTTTAATTTTTAAACTTTTTCTTCCCAATCAAATGAAAACATATTTTGAAATCTATGTCTGTTTTCTTGTTATTCCCACTGGCAGCCTTAGCATTGAATAATTCAGCAGACTGAGTAGCCTATGCCAAGTATAACCTCAAATCCCCAGACTTACTAAACTCAATTTCAAGTTTCTCACTTTAAGCAATACATTTGATAAATTATATAGTTTCCCTTCAAATATGCATTTTCCAATGGATTTCAAAGAGCCAAGACACCATCCCTTGATACTATTCATTTTCATATTAAAGGGAAAAAAAAAAGCTGAATAGGGTGTAAATATTCCCCTAACCAAAAGCCCTACTGTTGGTTTTGTTGTTTTGGTTTGGGTTTTTTTTTTGTTTTTTTTTTTTTTTTTTTAATTGAAATCTAACCCTGGGAAAATGTGACCATACAGAAAAATTATTCTGAGATCCTGTAATCTGTACTAGATACTATTGCACAAAGAAAATGAGAGGCAAACATCTAATTAAGTGTATAATCATCTCCTTGTGTAATTTGCCAAAGATATAATTTATTCTAAAATTACTGAGAAAAGTACAGAAGAAGGAATAATCAACACAGCCTGGTAATTAGGTATGTGTCCTCTGGCATGTGGCCTGTCATATTTTTGACCAAAAAGGGGATCTGAGCTGCACATTTTTGATGCAGATCTTGACTGATTACAATCTCTCCAAAACTCAGGGTGTTTGGCTTATGGTGTTGGCAGAACCCAGCGGAAAGGGTACAGCTGTGTCCTGCATCGCGATCAGATTCCTACATCTGTAAACACTTATGGGATTTCAGATTGAATTTTAGCCTTATCATGCTCTCATGGATACATACCACAGAAAGCAATTAAGATGTTGGGAAATCTAAGTGATTGTAAAGCTTCAGGGCTCATTAAACTGCTTGTTATCCTCCTCAGGAGAAGGAAACCTGGGGAAAACTAAAACCATGAAGAGCTGCTATGACCCCTTCTGACCTCTCATCTTTTGCTTCTGAAAGAGCAGTGTAAGAAAGATATTAAGCTGTTAAAGAACAGGGCAACAAAGACAGTAAAGGGCCTTGAGGGGAAGCTGTAGGAGGAGCAGCTGAGGTCACTTGGTCTGTTCAGCCTGGAAGAGACCAAAGGGATACCTCACTCCAGTTACAACTTCCTTGTGAGGGGAAGAGGAGGGGCAGACACTGATCTCTACTCTCTGTTGCCCAGTGACAGGACCCAAGGGAATGGCCTGAAGTTGTGTCAGGAGAGGTTTAGGTTGGATATTACAAAAAGGTTTTTCACCCAGAGGGTGGCTGGGCACTGGAACAGGCTCCCCAGGGAAGTGGTCACAGCTCCAAGCCTGACAGAGTTCAAGAAGCATTTGGGCAATACTCTCAGGTACATGGTGTGACTCCTGGGGATGTTCCTGTGCAGGGCTGTAGTTTGGACTCAGTGATCCTTGTCAGTCCCTTCCAGCTCAGGATATTCTTTGATTCTGTAGTACAAGTGACTGTGTTAGTAACAGGTAGACGCCCTTGGAGGTGGATCAATTCGCTGCCATTCGCATCACAAGTGGAAGTAGAGCAATGATCTAATCTACAGACGCTTTTATCAAACATCTTGCCTTAGTCTTCTCCACTGAGCTTTCTGCTTTAGTCCCTTGCCAAATTAACTTTGAAGGTATAACGTGACATTCTAGACCCTACCCAGTGTCTGCAAAGGAGTTGTTTTCCATTTTGAAATGCTCTAGTGGTGGGAATCAAGGGTAACAACATTTCGACGTCGTTAGGTACAACACCACCTTGTTCTTCCTTAGAATAATCCTCAGATGAACAAAGACCTGATCATTATGCTGGATGCTTGGTGGTCATATCTACAGAATGAGTAGAAATGATAACACCTGGCTTCATGTTCTTCAAGAGACACATTCTCTCACTTATTTTGAGCACTACTTACCTACGGGACACAGCAAGATCACTGACAAGGCAAAATATTACCTTGCATCTACCCTAAATCTCTGTGATGAAAAATGACCCCTAGCAAGATTACTAGGAACAGTTGTACAGGAGACATTGTATGGAAGGGACAAGAGATCATTGTCTTGACAAGTGGGAGAAGAAGTTTTGGAATCTGTCTCTTGAAGGAATGTGATTGGATAGGTGCCTTTGGCAAAGGGGATTAAAGAAATCTAGAAACAGTAAAAACTAGAGAAACAGTCAGAAGTCTCTAAGGGGGGAAATATTCTCCAGAAACAGAAAGACCAAAGCTGCCTTATATCAGCTATTTGACAGATTGGCTGGATGTTGCATCTGGAAAATATTCCAGGAATTTGCACAAAAACCTCAATTTTCCTTGAAAGCAATTTTTATTTTAGACACTGACTTTCAGTTTGTTTTACAGAACTAACAATTGCAACTTTGTCCCATCTGAAGAAAAATAAAAAAAAAGAAGAAAACTCTTCATTGTCCTTTGTCTTTATTTATAACTTTCAGGTACGTTTCGAGAAACACTTTATGTGGTAACGGGAAATAAGTGGCCACTTATCTTTTCTGAGAAGAGCCACTTGAGGTGACTCAGCTGATTCAGTCCTGTGGTGTTCAATGAAATATGAAAGAAATTTTTCAATCTAGCACAACCATTATAATTTGCTGCTTGTTTGGAAATAGCTGCTATCTTTCTTAAGCCGCTTTGTAATATCATAAGACCTTCTCTACTCTATTGAGAAATATGTTTCTAAGATCATATAAACTGAAAAACAAAAGACTGCATGAACCCCATTTTCATGGGAAGGGAGAAGGGGATCCTTCATAGGAGGAGGAAACCTATGTCTGGAATAACACATATTTTCATAACCTCAAGACAGGCAATATTCAGAAATAGAAAAAAAAAATAGAAGAAGAAGTGAAAAAAGGGATCAGAAGCCACTGAGGTTTTTCACTGCCTACATATAGTGACATAGGTCTTTGTTCCGCAAGTCTGCCTCTCTCTGTTTTTTTTAATCTGTTGGTTATTAAAGCTGAAATAACTGCTAAAACTTCCAGAAGAAGTGACTGGTACACAGCTCTGTGGGGGGGCTGCTCTGAACAGATCCTCCTCTGATGGGCCCCTGATGCAGGTCACGACCTCTGTAGGGCAGGGTGGCTGGGAGACTTCTGAAATATCATTATAAATGTTATCTGCTCCTCCTACTTTTTGTCAATATTTGATTTTTAATGCTTTCAGAGCTAGCTGTCATATAAAAGAAAATACAACTTTTTTCTCTAGGTTGCTCTACTGTTCAGATAGACTAATAAATACCCATTTTAGTTACCATACCTAATGCACGAAACAATGTATGAAAAGTGATGTGGTATTAGAGAATAAATAAAACAACATGCATCCTCATCTCTGGAGAGATTGTTAGTGCATTGCTCTGGATTGGCCTTGAGATTGAATAGAGCTCTTTCAATTAAGCAAACAAACTGCAGCTGAAGAATCCACTGCAACTAAGTCAACACTAATTACTTTATCATAAAATGTTAAAAAGGAAATAGGCAAGGTGAAAAGGGGAAAAAAGGTAAACAAAAACCATGCTGATCTTCTGCATTTCTCTTTTGCATACCTCCAGAGCTACCTGAAGCCCTCAAGGAAACTGCTGGCATGTAGAGCAGGAGCATCTGTAATACATCCAACCACTTACTTTACTCACATTTAGATTTCTCCAAGGAGAGGATTTGAAGAAAGCTGTAAAACCTTCTCCATTATCTCTGCTACAACTCGGCTGAGCATCAGAAACCAACTTGCATCTCCCTCCCCAACCCCAGGGCAGCACTGCACCTTCTTTCCAGTGGCTTCAGAGCCACTGGGAGATTGCAACAGTGGGGAAAGCCTCTGTCTTCCCCTGGCCCCAGGATGTGAGCCAAGATGCACTCCCTGATCTAGAGGGTCTGGCATGGAGGCATCATCTCACTGGGAAGAGGCAGCTCTCTCCTGTCTCCTCTTTGTGGGAGCTGTGCCTGTTGCTGGAGCTGCCTGAGCCCCCAGCAGTGAGGCTGAGATACTAGCGCTGTGTGAGGGCTGCAAGCATCCCAGTGGGCAAGGGACAGGCTGAGCACATTGATACTTCCCTGAGGCAATAAAAACACACAACATGAGCACCCATCACCAGCCCCTGAGACTCCAGAGAGTCTCCCAATCCAGAGAGTCTAGCCCCCTTCTAGCCTCAGAGAATGGAAACCTGGGGGCGTGGAAGAAGCTAGAGAGTGAACAACAGCCTAATTAAAGTCATCATTGAGCTTTAGTTAATATATAAATAAGTTTCACATATGTAAGTTATTGGTCCAAGAAAGATATGTAAACAGTTTAAATCCAGTTGAAAGAGAGAGTAACAATTATAATCTGACCCTCTTGTCTCCATAGCTTGAATGAAGTAAGGGAAGATGGGGAAAGATGGAGGACTGTGGCAGAAGGGAGTGGAGAGCTCTTAACCTGCAGAAGCATCACATAGTGTGAAAACTAACATAGAAGATACTGGATTGTGTGACAGAAATGGAAAGAAATAACTATAAAGGCAGAGACAGGTAGGAGAAAAGGGCCAGCAGGAGGATTTCAGAATGAGGCGTGCAAAGGGAGCATGTCCCCAAGCCAGGGATAACGAGCAGTGTGCCCAGCATGTGTGGGAAGCAGCACATGCATGGGGGACAGATACTGCAAAGGGAAAAACCTCTCCCCAGGCCAAGTGCTGGAGATATGAGCAGTCCTGTTGACGGGCAATTGAAGGGGAGCCAGTGCTTATCTTCCCTACTTAGACTACTGCGACTTTGTCTGTTACACTTTAACTTCCTTTTTGAACGTTTGCATCTGTTTGTTTTCTCCTTCTGTGTGCCAAGTGTATAGTGACATTTTACACAATGCTATTCTCCATTGGGAAAATGCCTGAGAAGCCTTGCACGGAGCCCAGGCTTGGTCCTGGTGTGTCCATAGGGGCTGACATCTGAGCCATGCCTAGTCTGGGACTCTTTCAGCATAGGACAGTCCCTTTTCTCCGTGAAAGCATAATAACATCAGGTTTCATGGTGCTATGGGAATAGTAATCCAGATGTTCCAGGAGCTGCTTGAAATTTTTAGGAATTTCATAAAACAACTGGATAAAAACCAAGCAAGAAGACTGTTCAGTTCACTGAAAGCATGTTACTTTTACTCAATATGCTAACTGGATGACTGAAAAATTACTGCAAAATTAATGAAAATTGTAGCATTTTTTCAAAATTACTGATTTCACTTGCAACTCATCCAGATGTGCTGAGAATATAAAATTGCATGGGGACCATTTCTGCAATGGTGAGCTGTATGAAGCATAAATTGTTGCCATAGTCCCTCCTCTTGCACAATGAATTAGACTGAAATAATAGCTGAAAACAACTAAAAAGCACACAGTACATCAGTGTCTTCTTTCTCATCTTGGACTGGCTTAACATTGGACTTCAGGCTTTGCAGGAATTTTTATGCTACTCTAGATCTGCTATGGTGCAGAAAGCGGTTGCTGAGCTGTCCTGAAACTCCCTCTGAACTCTGAGGTCAAACCTCAGATGGTTTGGAACAGCCAAAACCTTGGTGGGGAGGAGGGAGGGAAGAAATGGGGAAAGAGAGTGTTTCTAATGTGCAGCATTCTGCTTCAGCAGATACAAAACTATAAGACGCCAAATTGTTCTTCACTCTGTAGCTTGTGAGGAAGAAGAAAAGCTCACTTTCAGCTGTCTTTCTTGTGGTGGAATGAGAACAAGAGGAGGGTTTTTTTCATCCCCTGCACTTTCTTCAGCCATTTCACCCTCCACACTCCACCACTGTTCTGCTCCAGCCTTCCTGGCTCAGCAGTGGGGTGAGATAAAAGGTTTACCTTGCAGCAAGCAGAAGCTTGTCTGCTGTTCCTCAATGGGCCAGGCCTTGTGTCATGAACTTGCACGTTACTGCAATGGATAAATAAAAGCCAAGATATTCAAGAATATGATTGTAGAAGGGACTTACGTAGTAGTCAAGTACACATCAGAAGAGAAAGTACTTGGATAAATACTTAAGTAAAGTTCAGAACTCCTGCTTACCTCCTGTCAAATCCTGAAAGTACCTAAGCTCCTGGACAGGCTTGCTAGTCTGGTTTTCTAAGGAAAAAGTCCATGAGATTGAACTTTGACTATCATTTCACCTCATCATAGCTTTTGAACCCTTGAGAGAATTCACATCATACTTGGAAGGTGACTGGAACCTCAAAGATAGTTTTGTTCCGATGAGTTTTGGGAAAAGTTGAAGACAATGTAACACTCAATCCTAATAGAAGACCAGAGGCAAGAGGCTTAGATATTCAAAACATCTGCGATGATTGGTTATCACCAGTTCATGTGGGAATCCCAACTCTACACTACAGTCCCTGCTCAGCTAAATCCCACCCTGTATATTCTTCCACCACATCCTCTGGTGATGACCCAGCCTCCAAATATTTTCAGGGTATACATTGCACACCAACAGATTAACAAACTCCTTCCTAGGACAGCTGTGATGTTTATCAAAAAGTACGGCCAAATGTGGACTGGTGCCATAGCCCACTTTTAATCAATCACACTAGCTTAGTATCACCACCTTTGCCCAGCAAGTGATGGACAAGCTGGGATGCATTTTAGGAAGTGGTCTGTTTTCCAGACTTTCCTATTAGTTGGTTTTAAGTGGCAGTTCATTGAGCAAAGGTCAGTGAAACTAACTCCTAGGAGACTGTAGGAAACTCCTCTCTTTGCTGACTGCGTTGAAGGCCATTTGAAAGAAGCAATTTGTGAGAGACTGAGAGTGATAGAAAAACCAGACAACCAGGTCAAATAACATAAAGCTGGAGTCACTATAGGAGAGTGTCAGAAAGAAGCATCTCAGCTGATTTTCATAGTCCCACTGTTTCTGTGGCTTAATGTCAGCTGAAATGAAGGTTCTTGGTGGTGTAGAAGCGGCCAACGCCCATTTCTTTCCATATTTTTGGTAGAAAGGTCAGGCAGAGCTCTTGAAGCCTGGCCTTGAAATTTTTACAGTGATGTTCTGGCAAGTAGCAACCTCATTACTTACCAATATTATTTTATTAGCTGTTATGTTATTACACAGACACACAGAATACATTATACCTTTGTACATATATTTAGCATAGAAACAGACAGCTTTAAATATAAACTTTTCTGTGTTTTTTTATAAATGGAAACATTAATTACATACCTCCAGACTCTCTCTATTGCTCTGATGTTAAGGTCATAGACAACTTCAAAAATGTGCAAAGTATATTAAGAATTTTCCCAGACAGATTAGGTATATGCTGAAGTTTTATAAACCTACTCTTAACCCTCTTTTTCAAATCTCCTTTTCCAAGAACTCAATTACAGAATGAACAATAGTTTGATTATAACTGCTGTAACACAATGACCTGTGTTACATCTTGGTTTGGTGTTGCTTTCAGTGAGCTCTGGAGTAGAGAATAATTTGATACAGAACTTCAGGGGTGAATTTTGTGGGGTGACTAGAAGTATGCCTCTAAATGCACTCACTCACCACAGAACTGTATGCATGGCATGATTTTTTAAAAACAAGAATCTCTGTTTCTGACAGGTCATGTGCTCTGGCAGGGAAACAAAGCTACCTGATTCGTAGAAAAGCAGGAGGGTGTCTACAGGGAAGCCTGACCTTTCTGTATCATCTCCTTCACAATAAAAGCCCTAAACAACTAAGTTTCTGAGGCCCTCTGAAAAAGCAAGTGCGGTTTTGCTGACATTCTGACTTATCCTGGTTGTTCTCAGACTGTGCTTTTGTTGGGTTTGCATCGCAGCGGACTAGGAACAAAAGGCAAAACTTTAATTCACTGATCCCCTCCTACTGCACAGAACTACAGGCTAATGAGACTCAATCTGTAACACCCTGGAAAGGCCCTCCTGCACACACTGGTGTTACATTTACTTATGTAAGCAGGTGCCCACCCCAGATACACTGCGAAAGGATTATGTATTGCTTAAGACAAATAGCTTATTTGCAAAGTGTGTAATGGAGATAAACACTGTCTCAACAGAACTGCAACTTGTCAAGCATAACTTTAAGTCAGTATTTTTTTGTGCTATTTTGCTATTCTTATAGTTCTGAATTCCCTCTGACATAGTAAGGTAAGTCTACACGGCTGGAGAGGGAGACACAGAAAGGCTACAGATACATGACTAGTCACCTTAGGAGCCTGATAAACCAGCCTATCTGAACGCTGCACTACCATGAATGCTTTTCAGTTGTTTTGTAAGTTAAGGAACTCCAATGCAAAGCTCACTCCAAAATCATTTGATTGTGTCACTCTGTGTGCTGTCAGTACAACCCCATATACAATCCAGATTTTGGTCCTAAATGGAGCAGAACTCATCCTCTGGGGCTCTGGCCAGGTGTAAGCAGGTATCATGTCACAGAAATACACAAAAATTACATTAAATGTGTGCAATTAAATAGTAGAAAACTTGCCATGGGAAAATAATTTTAAAAAATCCCCAGTTACATTTTATGCATGCTGCCTATCCAGCAGTACATGAATTTTGCGTGCAGTTTCCCAAGAGGCTTTCATGCATCAGCAAGGCATAGCTCTCCACACCTTCAAGATGAAATTTCTCATCTGTATATACTACACAGAAATTTGGACACAACTGTCACAAATGTCATTTGATTCAGCCATTCTTTTGACCTGGAAAAGTACAAGTAAAAGAGGATTTGTAAAATGAGTTGCAGTCTCAGCACAGCATAGTTTCAATAACTCTTAATTGTTCTGGAACCACAGGAACAATATTATATGGCTTACCTTAGAGATAGTCAGTCTGCATAATCTGATAATCTGATGGGCTGATGTTGTAAAATTCATGGTATTTTTGTTTTGTGCTTTTTCTCTTTGGTTGTTTAATCATATAATTGTGGGTATTCTTTTTTGCAGTTGGTTAGGATACCGTAGAATCATGCAATGATTTGGCTTGGAAGGGACCTGAAAGACCACCTAGTTCCAAAGCCCCTGCCACTAGACCATGTTGTTCAAAGCCCCATCCCTGAACACTTCCCAGTGCCTCACCACCCTCATATTGAAGAAATCTCCCCATTTGCCATGGTAAACTCTGAAAATTTGAAACTCTCTTCACTACCTGTCTATCTCTGTGAACAATTTTTCAGAAGTCTTGAATGAGTATTTGGGGTGGCAGTGACTGCTAACAAACCTACTCATCTATCTAGTGGTTTGCAAAGGATTATGTTCATTCTCTGAAAAATGCAAATATTTCAGATTTTATTTTTTACCCAAATATGGCAAAATATGGCCCACAGAATATCAAAAATGCCCTGCAAAATTACTTTTTCAGAATGTTTTATTTTGACTCCTTGTTCATACACAAGTCCATCACATGCTGCACAAGTATGTTTATGAAATCTTAGAGAAAGGGTCCAACAGTTATTTACATTCCTGTGAAATATTTTGATTTCCTTAAATCACTACTTCCTAACACAGTAGTTTTCTAACAGAAAGTTTTCAACAGCTTTTACTCTTGGTTCCCAAACATTTTTTATCAATGTCTGTTGAACTTTTTACTCCTATTTCTTAGTGCTTGGTTATGGTTTAGGATGTTTTTCTAGTTGACATGGCTTATCAAATCAAATAGTGTGAAAAAAAAATGTTATTCAAACTTGTCTGTACCTTAGGATTTCTAATCCTCTTAGTTAATGAGTTCACTGCACTTTCTTTCTCTAAACCTCTCTCATCCTTTGTTTACGAGCAAGGCAATAGTGCTATTTTTTTTGAAGGCTTAGAAATTAATCTCATAAGTGCGTATACTCATCAGTTAGTTACCTGTTGATGCCCAATAAGAGCCAGTTCTAGCAATATTTGGTCAGAAAGTTGCATATTGGAGTGAACAGGGCAAAAGAAAGTATACTCCTGCTGTTCTGTGGTCTTTGATTTGTCCAACCTTTGCTTTCAAGTATTTTCCAAAAACAAGTAATGGTTATTATATAAAGACCAGACTTGGCTCTTTGCTAAATAGTTTGGAGCTTGTTTTTTAGTTTCCTGCTCCTGCACTGTAATTTATAATTGAATTGAAGGAAGGTTTGCCAAACAGCAGTCACATGGAGAAGATTAGCATGCTTCAGCTGATCTTTGGGTCTAGCAGGTTCTCAGAGATGTTGAACTGTCTCTACAATTGAGAGAGAAAACTTGCATTGCTATGATCCCTCCCCCAGCAACAAGCATACAGTGTGACTCTTGTGTCCCCTGTGAGGCCTTTCCTCTGTACAAGTAGCTGAGTTTTAGGCCAGAAGTGGCCCATTGTCCCCTGGCACAATACCATATAGAGCTGGGAAGTAAGGGGTGGGTCTGGAGGGTAGCAGGCTCACCTTCCGCAGTGCACCAAGCTTCCCCCGTGGCCTGCTGCACTGGCTACATGGGACCAATGAGAAGCTCCTGATGCTCTCCTGGCACCACCAAGCTTCATCAGCTGCAGCAGGACACAAGGAGACAGTCTCTATGGTTGCTCTCAGAAATGAAACACATGGGAATTTCTCAATGCCAGTTACTCCTGGGCCGAATACAACTCTGGCAAAAGTAGGGAGGAAAAGCCTCTCTCAAGACTCAAATAAATAATTCGTTGTCCCACTCAGGAAGGCACATGAGAACCACCCTTCCTAAGTTTTCAAATCTGAATGAATCTAGAATAAAACTATTTCAAGATTCCTTACCTCCTCCACAACTTTATGCAGCCTTGTTCCTTCTTTGTGTTTAGCTATCATTTATGTTACGTCCTCATACACTTTGCTTTTGAGAATGATGACACTGAAATGTTTGGAGCCTAGTGAGCTGCAAGGAATTGTTTTGCCAGAAAGTGTGTTCAGGAAGAATGGAAACTATTAGTGAAGTTGGATCTAATGCTAACAGTTTGCATTTCAATAAATCAGCTCAAGTCAAAGAGTTGTGTTACACAAAAAACAACAAAAAAATTGAAATGTTTATGGGTACTTTCTCCAAGAATTTCAGCTGCTAGTTTTGAAATAGATCTGATTTTACCGGTTAAAGTATCTCCCAAAAAACCCCCTTAAATATTTCATTTTCAATTGATCAGGGTATGATCAATTTTAACTTCGCAGAAAATTATGTTAGGCAGCTATAGAATAAAAAAAAAAAAAAAAATTCCAGTGTGAACAGCCTGAACCACTTGGGGTTTTTCAGCCTTAGCTTGTCTTCCTGGAGAAATACAAGCTTACATGAGTGCTCTGTATAACCGTGTGCCCCTAGACTAAGCACCATCACCTTTTTTTTCTGATCACTATCTGACTTGAAGTTGTCTTGTCTGGACTGCAGGTATGCTGCAAAGATACTTAACTTTCTGCAAATTTCATAAATAATGGGAGATGAGGAAGAGACGTAGGCTCATTACAGCATAAGATGGGTGAGAAAGGAAGAGTAAGCATCATGATGACCTCAACTGAAAGCCCATTTTTGGCAGATTTAATAAGTCAGCAAAGATGAGAGCTCTCAGACCTGCCCTTCATGAGCTGCCATAGCTCCTGCTGCAACCTGGCATCCATAAATACCGTCCATTCTCTTTGCAGGCTCCTCACCTGCTTTTGGTACAAGATACCAAACACTGTGCTTTTTTTCCTCCAGCACAGCCTGTGAGTATCACTCCATGGAGTATTGTGATTTATAGATGATGCAAAGCATGCTACTAGGAACAGAAACTGAGATAGATCCTTGATTCCTCTGTACCAATGCTCCTAAAAATCATTTACTGTGCTTCCTTGGTTAGATTTTATTATTTCAAGACAATCTAGTTCAGCTACTAGGAGGAAAGGATGATTTGCTTGTAGGAGTTGATGAAAAGACAGAAATGAATAGAATTCTTTTAAAATGTCAGTCATCTTCAAGGCAAAATCCAGAGGAAAACAGACAGCTTTTTCCCAAAACTCTGGTCTTCAAACAGCTCTGGAGTCTACATCATACATAAAATCCTCCATGTCAAGCAAGAGCTGAGGGTATAGTTTTGGCTGTATAAAAAGAAAAAGTAACTACATGGCGTTCCATACTTGCGTGGAAGTGTGGCCACGTGTTCGCTTTCGTGACGGAAAACTGCTTTCCTAATCAGCACAACCATTTCCATCATGGAACCATTGTGCTATTTTCCATTTAAAGGAAGCAAGTCACACTGACTCTTTTCTGACAGCTTAAATATCAGCAGAAACAATGAAGAGAATTGACCTTACGTAAACTTAAACTGATGCCTGGGATTGATCTCTTGCCCAGTGCTCCCATGCCAACTTCAGCAAAACAAGCTCTTTCTGGAGGCTACACTTCTATCCTTTTTCCAGATGCAGTTTTGAGGCAGGTGACAGTGACTCAAGAAGGGGGAGGGGGAGGAGCCACTAGAATTATTTTGAAGTGCCTTTTGCTCATCCTGGATTATGCTTGATTTTATTATTATTCTGTATTTATTCATGGTTTAAACAAAAGGACAAAGTACCCTTCCTTTAATTTGGGTGACATTCGGCAGGAAGAATAATTCTTTGTATCATGTTCAGTGGAAATATATTCACAAATAAACTGTGCTGTTTAGTCTTGGGCTGTTACTACATTTCAAATTGTTTGTTGGTATGGATTAACCAACAGAACTACACTCATAAGCCCTTCTCTGTCCTAGTGTCAGATAGATTTAGCTTTGTCAATAGGAAGGAATCTTTGCTAAAGCCTTGTGGCTCTCCTATGTTTGTTAAAAATTCTTATGTTCCTAACCAGTTATTGAGAATTATGTGAAGGGCTGGGTTTGAGTTGAGTTAAATACCAGTGAACTTCTGTATTGTGCAGATAGAGATATCCCCAGCACATTCATTCACCAGAAAACAGTGAACTGCAACCATGTGCAGTTTGACTACCACTAGAACAAATTTTATTTGTGAGTAGAGCTGGATGCCTTGCGGAAAAAAGCATTCTCCATGTGCTCTATGAAAATTGAATAATTTCTCAGCTTAATGTGATCTGTGATCTATCACTATTTGTTTTCCTACTATCAACATACCTGCAGAGCATCTGAACTTTTATTTGGATGGAATTGCCATTATTTAGGCTGTAGTTATTGTATCTATAAATGTGGAGGTTCGCTGTGTTTGCTGCTGTACAAGCAGAATAGAAGGACAATGAATTTACAACCTGTTGTGTTGGGTTGGCATGGCCAAGCTTTGGTAGCAGGGGGGCTGCAGGGTGGTTTCTGTGAGAAGCTGCCAGAAGCTTCCTCCATATCCAGCAGAGCCAGTGTCAGATGGCTCCAAGATGAACAAGTTGCTGGCCAAGGCTGGGCCAATCAAAGATTGTGGGAACACCTCTGGGATAAAAGATCTAAGAAAAAGAAGTTGAAAAAAAAAGGGCAGATGTAATTGCAGCCAGTGAAGAGCAGTGAGAATACGGGAGAGGAACAGCTCTTCAGACCCTAAGGTCAGTGGAGAAGGAGGGGGAGCTGAGGTTCCTCTGCAGCCCCTGGTGCAGACCATGGTGAAGCAGCTGTGTCCCTGCAGCCCATGGGGGATCACAGGGAGGAAGAGATCCACCTGCAGCCCACAGAGGAGCCCATGCTGGAGCAGGTGGATGCCTGAGAGTAGGCCATGAACCCATCAGAGGCCTGTGCTGGAGCAGGCTCCTGGCAGGGGCTTGCAGACCCGTGGTGGGGCAGGTTTCCTGGTAGGACTTGCGACCCTGTGGGGCATCCATGCTGGAGCAGCCTGTCCTCAAAGGACTCTACCCTGTGGTAGAGTGACCCACATTGGAGCACTTTGGGGAGAATGGTTTCTCAAAGAATGGACTCATGTTAGAGCAGTTCTTGGAGAGCTGTGGAGCAGTTGTGTGATGAACTGACCATAACCCCCAATCCCCATGTACCTGCGCTGCAGGTGGGGAGGAGGTGGAGCTGAGAAGGAGGGAGGGGTGGGGTGAAAGTATTTTCAATGTCTGTTTTTCTTCCTCTGATTTTGTTAGTAATAAATTCAATTATTATCACCAAGCTGAATCTGTTTTGCCTGTGACAGTATTTGGTGTGTGATCCTTATTTCAACTCATGAACGTCTGTTATATTTTCTCTCCCCTGTCCAGCTGTGGAGGGGAGTGATAGAATGGCTTTGGTGGATGCCTGGCATCCAGACAGAGTCAAAACCCTGCACCTGTGTACAAAGAAAGGAGGAGGAGAGAAGGCCTGGTGACTTGGGCTTCCTGACCCTGTCACCACCATGGGCCATGGCAGCCAGTGGGCCAAGCTGATCCTGTTGCATGTAGAGTAGGGTTCCCCTCCAGGGTAGGTAGCCCTCTAGGCAGCTTCTACAGCCACAGGAGGTAGCTTGTACCCAGCTCTAAAAAATCCTTCATGAACCGTAGCAGAAGCCAGCCTACTCTCTGGCAAAGTAACCATTAAAATCATGGTCATTCTGCCAACTGTACTAGAAGACTGAAACTCCAAAGTAAACTCTGGGTGACTCTTGAAGCCTTCATTAAAACCTCTTATTTCACAAAGCACATCAAAGTAAAGCAAGCATCCTTGATTTATGAGAAATTATTTTTTGTCACAAGCTGTGAAATGTCTCTGTCAAATAACAAGAACAGAAGGTATGGCATGCTAAGCACTTTACTCTGTAGGTCTCTATTACTAATTTAATATTTTAGGGATTACAATATGAGCACATTTCCACTGACTCTTGATGATTTACAAAAGGATACCTACATGTTGCCTCTCGGAGGCTCGGTGACCTGGTTCAGGAACAGCGCGGCGACCAACCCCAGGCCGCTCGGGCCACGAGCTCGCAGACACCAGTGTGGTGGATGGCAAATGGCGTTTATTCACGTGTTGGGTGGGGTTATATAGCTTGAGTTCACTGCGTCACTTCCCTTCTGCTTGCGTCACAACCTGGGTGTTGCTAGCTGGCAGAGGGGGATCGCGAGACTTCTAGCTGTTGAGGGGAGGGGCTCTGCCTTCCCGTACATCGCGAGATCTTCCGACCGCCTTTCCCTAACCACCCACACCTACAGTAAACCATGGTTTTCTTTTTGTGAAATTGATACATAATAAAAACTTTAAAGAAATTTAATTTAAAAATTAGATCATCTATTTAAGCATCTAGGCTTTAGTGCCAGCTTGTAGATACAATGAAGGTTCTGCCTCTACAGCATCACCTTAATGTGATGAAGATGAAGTTCTACTTCTGAATTGCCTCCTCCCTACCCTTGTCACTCCAGAAAACACCCTTTAAATGTCATTAATTGCCATGCTAACCTCAGAAAACGGCAAGATGTTTCTTCTTGTTATATATTATTTGAATCTAAAATAAGTCTGGATATTATTTCAGAAAGCAAGGAATAATTGCATATAAAAAATGAATTTACACACATGTATATTCCTTGCAAAAGACAACAAGGGAGACATTCTGCTGTGTGCTTCATAAGAACTCTGATAAGCAATGTGGCAGGCAGGAAAAGAGCCAGGGTCTTGGCAGTGGTCTGAAGGAGAAAAAGCCTGGCTCAGCCAGGAATTCCTGCATGATCAACTGGACCCTGCAGAAGAGTATGGAGAAGTGTCTGTCGCTCCGGGCCAGCTCTCTGTCTTCCTCCTTGGAGCAAGCTGTATTGTAGGAGATGGTGTGAACATGTGAAGCATTTGGAGGGCAGTAGTTAACAATTACTTTACTCGAGAGAGAGGATATCTTTATCACAAACATGGTGTGTGCAATATGAACCTCTCTTCAGTTCTGTCCCTTGCACAAGACAAATGGGCTGCTGGTGTGTGCTCCAAGGTGTCGGCAGGCATCAGCATCCTAAAGATATCCCTCTGCCTGCTGCAGGATATCAGCAGAAGAGAATCTGGTCATGTGTTCTTTTCTCTAAGAATCAACACTTTTCCCTAACTTTCAGAGTAAAGAAACTATTCTGGTGGTGACACCTGACTTTCTAGATAAGAAGGGCTTAAAAATGGGCCAGGGAAAATAGTAACTGATCTAAATGGTTAGCTTCATGGTAAAGCAAAGGCACAGATGTCAAGAAAAGAAAGATTTATCATTTTGTTTTCCCATGGAAAACAATGGAAAACAATCTGCCTCAGCTTGCCATATGGTTTTTATTGGAGACATGCTGTGTTTATATATGTGTGTCTATATGTATATACATGTGTAAGCTATTATATTATATCAGATTCTGACCTGCTTCATAAAACAAGGATATCTGAAAATATGTCTGCCACTCATTAATTACCCTTTTCCTTATGTATCTAAAAATTTAGGACTGGCTGAATTTAGGACTGTTCTGAATATTCAGAGTTTTTAACTTCTATATTAACAAAAGTAACTTAAGAGATCCAAAATGTTCTACTTTGTCTAGCTTGCATTACACTTCATAATACAAGTATACACAGGCTCAAGAGTAACCTATCTAAGCAAGCTAGATGGTACTTCAATAATGTCAGTTTCATGTCACAATTTTCTACTTTGGTGAGTGTAATTTTAGGTACTTTTGAAAAAATGTGATTTATTTATTTAAATACCTATTTTAGCTTACATTTAGTGTGATTTATGGCCATTATACCTTTTTCTCTAGTGGAAGCAACCCTTCCTCTGATAATAGATATCAAACCAGTGGGAGATGTGAGTAAAATGTAACAATATGAGAAGTTTTAAAAATGCTGCCATTTACAAACTTATTTGAAAAAATTCCACTTATTTCTACTGTGAAATCTGGAAGAATAGGTAAATATGTAAGTTCTTACATATTGAGAGTATTTGGTATTTTTGTATGTCTATTATGGTTTTGATTTTTAAATAAAAATGGCTGCTAATATCAGCTGTCAGTATGTCCATGCCTCCTATGACCAAGCAAAACAACACAGCTGATAAAATTCCATAAAATGAGGTATCTGAAATGAGTAATCTTTTTGGGAATTAATCTACTTCCATTCAGTTTAGTAAATCTCAGCATAACTAAAAGCACAGTCTGTATCACATGTGGCAGAGGGTAGAATATTAATATATTTGTAAGATGCTGACAAATACAGCATCTGTTATGGGTAGAGGCTGTAAAAAAATGTCCTCTTCATTCTGTCTGTTCTTGAAATTTTGTACATTTTAAACAAGGAACCCTGTCATTTCCCCAAAGTTTGGCTGCTGCAGCCCTGCAGTGGAACATTTCCTAATACATTTGATACTGTCATGATGAAAGTCAGACTATAATCTGCCAAGAACAGAGGTTGCCAGGTCAATCTTCTGATAAGTATGGCTGATTTGCCTCAATACAGCAGTGGAAAATATGCAAATTCACAGAATGACTAATTACCCCTTGGGAAAACTTAAGCAACTGGTCTGAACTCCCCTGTAATTAAAACCATCTAGATAATGTAAACAATTGTCTCCTAAGCATTTCGAACTGGAAACTTTCTGCAAGTACTTATTCTGTGGCCTGGCTTTGTATTTGCCAAGCTCCTCAATGCATTTTAAGCTCATTAAGGCTTAGCTCCTGCCAAGGACTTTCTGTCTCAAGTCATCCAGTGCTCACAGGTGGCAGTTCTGGTCGGAGGCTGGAACTATAACCCTGTCGAGTATTCACAGCTGAGGGGGCAGCACATCACATATCTGTCGTCCCCAGCACCAGCAGAAGTGGCAGCAAGAGAAGGGCAGCAGGACTTTTCAGAGGCACCAGAAACTCCAGATGAAATTACTGAGAACTGGAGATGTAGTACTGAGGGGAAATCAGCATGTGGAGTGTTGGGGGCTTGGTATGCATATACGTGAAAAGCAAGGACACCAGCTGTAATCAAACTCAGCTGCTTGTTACTTGGTTTTGTTAAAGCTCCTGCCTTGTTTTCTTGCCCCATTTTTATCCAACATGTCTTTTCAAAGATGTTAGCAAAATGGTTAATCAAAAGACTTGTAACCTCAGTTAAACTTCTGATCTAGCGTATAAACTCTCTGATTAGAGGAAACTGCAAATAAGTACTTTGATCACATGAAATAACAGGTGCTTTTATTTTTCATGAAGTGGGCTCAGTGATTCTGGGAAAATTGCTTTTGCTGCAGGTTGTTATTGGTCACAATATTTCTCTGTGGGATGTGTTCTGAATATATGTTTCAGATATCTTCTACTGGGCACTGAAACATGAAAGTTCAAGTGGTTTCCTTCCAGCTTCCCTGCTCTTCCCCTCCCAATAGGAGAACAAATCCCATTGTTAACTGTAGAGACTCTGCAATCTGTGGAGGGTGACTTGCTGAGCTTATTTAATAGATCATGAGCTAATAAATAATACTGCACTTGGAAGGGGATTTGGCTTGTGTGGAATGAGAGCTACTAGATAAGGAAGAAAAAATGCAACATTCAAGTATCACATATTTCAAGCCCTGACTAAGGTAAGAACCAGTGTAGGAGCGTGTGTGCATGTGTGCTTTGTACCCGAGACTGGTCACAGAGAGCAGTGAATCGAAATCTCAATTGCATGGGAGTTCAGCCAGGTCAATATTCACTAATGAATTTGAATCTTTTTAAGAGGCAAACAGTTGGACTGAGAGATACTGTCTTGTGTGGTGATTCAGTCCTGAATCTGAATGCAGCTGAGCTGAGGATCTTCAATTTGCCTGGTATATGAAGTAGATGCAGTTTCCAGAAATCACTGATTGGTGGTCCAGAAGATTAGTCCTTTACTCACGGAAGAGGTACATGAGAGGCCAACACAGAGATCTCCTTATGCATTATGCTGAAGTATTCCATTCTCAAAAAAAACCCCAAACCAAACCAAAACCTGCTAGCTGACTGGGAGCAGATATCTCCCAGAAAAAAAAAAAAAAAAAGGGCTGGGGAAGATCAGAATCTGCAATTTGCCTTAGCTCCAAGCCTTCTTGAACAAGATCTCTACAAAGCTGTTCAGAAAATTTGAAATGTTGTGGGCTGGGAGCTGCTCTTTTGCTGAGGCTCAGCTGTCAAAATTAATTGCTACTTACTAGTATCCTCCTACATCCGTATCTCCAAAACATTTGATGGAGCTTACTGCTGCTGCAAAATGGGCCAGAGGAGCACTACAGGGACATTTTTTTTCTTTTCTAACAGTTCATGTTGCTATTTCCTCAGACTCAGTGTTATGACTAGTTTGTAGTGTATAGGTGCAGAAAATAAAGTAGCCTCTTACCCCAACCCAAGATGTGACAAAAATCCTCTTATCACATCCTATAAATGGAAGAATCTCTCAACAGAAGTCCATCATGGCTTAACATGGCTAGCTGCCATTTTTTGATGGGTTCCTATTGGGGGTGAGCAGATGCTACAAGAGATCTGGAGAGGGACTTTTTACAAAGGCATGTGTGACAGGACTGGGGGAATGGCTACAAACTGAGCAAGAGTACATTTAGATTTGATATTAGGTAGAAATTCCTTACCCAGAGGGTAGTAAACAGGTGGAACAGGTTGCCCGGAGAAATTACGGATGCTCTGTCTCTGAAAGTGTTCAAGGCCAGGTTGGATGGGGCTTTGAGCAACCTGTCTAGACAGGTGTCCTATCCATGGCAGGACGGTTGGAACTAGATGGTCTTTAAGGTACCTCCCAACCCAGACTGTTCTGTGATTCTCTGGTATGTGCTGGATCTTGATCTTTTGGCATTGCCTGCCTCTCAGGAATTTTAATTTATTGATATACTTGTTGCATGCAGTCTTCAAGGCAACAGTTAAATATTTGATTTTCAGCTTGGTTAAAGCTATTTTTTTTTTGCAAAATTTGTGAAACAGAGGTAGCTCCAACCCTGAGGAAAAGGACAGAACTTAGCAGAACAGGACTTTACACTGTCAGATGGTGACGAAACTCAAATCCCTCCTGCCTCTCTTAAAATGTGTGGGGGACACTAAACTCCTTTCAATTCCACTTCTACATCTGTTCTTAGTTAAAAACATAAACAGTAAAAACTAAATGAAGAGAAATGGTAACAGTTTGGGCTACCAGAAGTAAGTAAAAAGGGTGTTTCTTAATATTAGATGCTTTTCCAGTCCAGACCATAGAGAAAAGATGTAAATGTTTCAGAAGAAGTTTCTGTTCCTCTGAGTCTCCTGCTGGTTGCCAAATGTTATGGAAGTCTGCCTGAGGCTCACTAACACTTAAACTATTATCTATCTAAATCTGGGGCAGCTGAAGTTGCATTCATATGTTCATTAGAGCTATTCTGGCAAGAGAAAATGAAAGATTCTGAGGCTATATTACATCAGAGACAAGTATTTTTTCATTCTCACAGTGTGCTGTGGCTATATCAACATGGCAGGTTGCCCATCTCATGTTAAATTGAACCAAAAACTGCTGCATACTATGACAACAAAATAACTCCCAGTACCCAGGCTCTTCCACTTAAAGCCACCTGGCTTATCTTCCCAGTGCTCTCTGCCTGTGGGAGGCCATAATGCCAAGAAATAGCAGAATTCCTGTGCTGCAGGAATTCTACTGGATTGCTGGCTATGACCTAGAGAGCTGAACAAAGGACCTGATAAATTTCACTTAAATTCTAGTTTTAGGGGCAGTCACACAACTAGTGCAGAAACAGTTAAATTGCTGTTAAGTTGCCAAAACATAATTCAGTATCATCCTTCAAGTGATTTTTCCCATAGCCCAAAAACTATACATTCATCCTCTCAGTTATATTTTGCCAAATAGAAAGGAACACTGTTACTGAATAATTGCAATGTAAGGTTGGGGGTTTTGGTGTTGTTTTGTTTTGTTTGGCTTGGTTTGGATTTTTTTTGTTTTGTTTTTTTGATTTGTTTGTTTGTTTGGGGTTTTGTTTGTTTGTTTGTTTTCCTTTAAATTTTATTTGCCAATCATTGCTATCATAGTTTGAAATTAGATTCTTCATCATTTGCATTGCCATGAAATTTGAAAACCCAAGATAAAGGTCAAGTCTCCTTAGTGTCAAGCAATATAACTGATGGGAAAAAAAGTGTCTCTGTTGGTTTACAAAGTAAATGAAAAGTGAGAGCCAAAAAATGGCTGCATCCAAAATAATAGGTCCAGTAACCCAGTACTGATCAGCATATCTTGGACAATTGCTTCAGCACATTGGCAGCCTACCTTCTGTCAAGTTTTCTGGAAAAAGTAATTTTACATGGGAATCTGAAAAACAGATTTTTGTGATTGGTTGTAGAGGATTTCCTAGTGCTAAATACCTAATGCAAAGGGTAGCATGAAATAAAAAATGAAAGTTCTTATTTCTACTCTAACGCAAACCTCAGAGGAAGGACCTGGTTAGTCACTGATGACAGACATTGAGAAGGGAAGATAAGGAGTCAAATAGTGGGGAAAACTGGAGAGAAATTAAATGAAAGAGAGGCTGATTATTACAGCCTGGAGAGCATGGGAGAAAAAAAGAGCAGCAGAAAGACTATCAGGTAGGCCTAGGTGTATAGCATTGCAGAAGCTGAAGGTGTCAGGTCATGTTGAGTTCAACAGTGCCAGATCAGTGTAGAATAGAAGCTGGGTCTCAAGAAACGATACAGGAGAGTAACAGGGATGAGATGATGAAGGTATTAAAGGCATCAGGTGTACAAGGAGTGTGAGGCTGGAGAGAAGCCAGGGCTGGTAGCAAGGTGAAGAAGGGACAGGCCAGGCAAAAGCTGCATGACAGGGGTATGGAATTTGTATTTAGCTGGATGTGAGAGAGGAAAAGATTGAATTGGAAAGGGTAAAACACAATCAGCCACAGAAGCACAATCTCGAAGGGGAAAGGAGAAGGACAGAGAAAAGAGAGAAATGAGAGAAGAAATAAATGCTGAGAACTGTATTGTGTATAATGAGAATGGTAAATGGCAGTTAGGAAAGAAAGGGGAACATGCTGAAAATTCTTGAGTGAACAGATCTGAGAAATCTGATAGAACTTTCTGCAACTGCAGCAATTTCCTGTGTTTTCCTATTTATAGGAATGATCCAGATAAAATTGCAGTGTTCCTCATCTTATTTTTCCAGTAAAATATTGACATTTATTTTGTGTGTGAAGAGGATGTGCATGACTAAGAAAAATACTTCAAACAAGGAAATGGCATTAGCTTATCCAGTCCTTGTTGCTTCTCTAGATACTTGATATTTCAGAGGCTGTGCCTATGAAAGAAATAGCCTTTTGTTTGGTGCAGGAGTATTATATTGAATGGTGCTTGGAAAATATCTTCCCTTAAAAACACGGGGGCAACTCACACAATAACTCCTAAGAATTTCATGGTTGCATATGAACCAAACCTCGGCACCTGACTGATCACTACACAGCTCCAGTTTTCCTCTGCATTAAATCAACTGGCATGAGTAGACTTATCCTGCCATAATACAGCAGCAGTGAAAGACAGATTCCCACCTCCTAATTGCATGCACCTCCTAAATGCTCCTAGTGGAGCATTTCATGTTGTATGAACTTGTGCCATTTGGAATTTTAAAGAGCTTTCTGAGAACAGTAAATTTATATATGGTTTTTGCTTTCTAGAACAAACAAACAATTCTCCAGGCATTAGAAAAACTGAGCTAGAGAAGAGGAAAAAGTTGAATGGGCAGATTTACATCTGCATTTTTCCAGAGTTTGGTTTTGGCTCATTATAGGCAAAATATAGCCACAAAAATGAAATGCAAATGTACTCCATTAGTATGCAAACCTACTCCTTCCTTTCCAAGGAAGAAAACAAAACCCTTCCTTTCCAAGGAAGAAAACAAAAACTCAAGGTAGACCACTCAAGTCACTGTGCATTCATGTTTTCAGACAGAGAATTTAGTCATCAAACGTGCTGTTGGTGGAGCAGACTCAAAACTGCTGCTCTTTTGGACCCCTGGAAAATTGTGAGAGCATGGCAAGGTCTCACTACGGCTGTGAATCAATATATGACAAACTTCACCAGACAGGACTCCTTTGAAGATCAGCAGACAACTGAATCTTCTGCGGCTCATATTTAGTCTGGCATGCCTTGTCTGAGACTGAGAGAGGAGATGACAGTTTTCTGAGATAAACCCTGACCTGAGGCTTCCCATTCATTCAGCTGTTTTGGGAAGCCATTTGTTACAAACTTATGCTCTACATAAATGGAGCTTGCCTTTCATCTTCTTCCCACTTCAGAGGTAATTTTATAAATTTTCTCTTAATACCATCAGCCTTTGGGGTGAGCTGGGACAGATGAACACCATTGAGGAGAGGGGATACTATCGTGTGTTTGTAAATTCTGCCATGACTCTTTTGTGGCTTATTATCATGTCTGAATACTTGATTAATGCTAGACAAAGAATGGAGAGTGCATTGGTGCCAAATCAAGAACTGAAACTGCACCATCATCAGGCAGAAAGTTATGTGATTTAAAACCACATCCTTTTAAAGAATAACCATGCTGAGTTTTTCTTACTTTTCCTTTTTTAATTAATTGAGGGTTCTTACTCTTTAGACATTACAGTGGTGTGTTTAAAATTTCTTGGCTTTGACTTAAATGAAAGTTGAGATTTCTCAGTACTCATTGAACTTCTGAGGAAGCGTTTAGGAACAATGAATTGTAAGGCTGACTCTGAAGTCAGCAGAACTGGTTACGACACATGAATGCCCTAGAGATCCAGCCTAAATTAGAGCAAAGTTCTGCTCCCAGCTGTAGTGGTATAAGCGTGGAGTAGCAGACATAAAGATTTACTCCACAAAAAACGAAAACATACATACACTGAAATGAGAAGATACATATGTCCAGTTTTTTTCTGTATTGCTAATTTAAAACAAACAAACAAACAAATGAAACAACAAAACCCTAGAGAAAAAGGAATAAATAATGCTATTTTGTAAAAACACAGACTATTTTCCAATTAAAAATGGATTGAGATATTAGCCAATGATGTTGTCCAGATGTACATTATAATCTTAATCTATGTCTCCTTGAGCCAATAGCTGTTACAGCCATCTACTCAGGGTGTGTTTATCCCAGGAAATTTAATGCAGTGAAGAGACACAAACCAGTAAGTTCCACGCATTGTGCAGCCCAAGATTCATTAGCTGGAGGATATTCTGTGCCAGCACTTGGCTGACATGGCTTTTAAGCTTGTTTTCTGCATAGTAGAAGACCCGGCACTTCTGGGTGTTGACTAGGCCGAGAGGATATGAACTTGCATATTTCTGTATCTCCCATACTATAAGTGTCTGCTTCATAACCTGCACATCCAAACCAAATTCAACTAATAGTTTTTGCTTGCTATCCTTCACTTCTGGTGACTGGCTCAGCAGTAGCTGTAAGTCATGGGTTCATACTCCTCTTTAACCTCCTTAGGAAAACCAGACACAGTGGGAAGCAACTTGCCAATATTTATGAGTAGATGTCATGGATAGCTTCTTTGCAAACGGAGCAGCAAACAAATAAAACATCTGATGCTTTTTTTTCTTACTTTTTATGATCCTAGCTGTATGTTTAATATAAAATGTGATATATATTATATAGTATATATGTGTGTGTATATATATAATATTTTGCTTGATTTTTGATTTTATTGCTGTCAAAGACTTTAAAATCAGATATAATTATGTAATGGGAGGAATATGCTGTATCCTTCTACATGAAAATCAACACTGCCTACCACAATATTATACAAAATTATATAATATAATTAATACAATACAATACAATACAATACAATACAATACAATACAATACAATACAATACAATACAATACAATACAATACAATACAATACAATACAATACAATACAATACAATAAAATACTGACTCGCTGCTGACACACTTGTTAACAGCTTGTTAACTGACCAGAATAAGTCAGATAGAGTGGGAATGAATGCAGTGAAATATAGCTGTGGGTGAGTAACATGGAAGGTGAGCAGTCATTAGAGAGTAAGTAGAGCTATAAGTGGTTTTTAGAAGCCCCAAGGATTCCTGGCTGCCAGTTGTCAGAGCTGAAAACATGGATTGAACAGGACGTGCAGCCAGCTTATGCTGTGCCTGTGCTCCAGGAAAAAGGAACTCTAGCAGCAGTAGGATGCAGCTGAAGGGCTGATGAAGTCCATTTGGCTTCTGCTGGCTGCTTCATACCTCGCTGATTTTTTCCCTCCATTCAATAACAACTTAATCTCTCTCTGTCTCCTTTGTGCATTATCCTGTATTTATATAACTCTATAACCAGGGCAGTTATAGCATCCAATGTGAAATATCTGCTTCTTGGTTCCTCCCTGCAGTGTTGCTGTTCTATGGTGAAGGCAGGGTTTGGTATGAATCCCTTGCAGAGAGGCTGCCAGCTTCAGACTCTTTCCTAAGACTTCAAATACGTACCTCAATCAAGCTACATAAATCAGACCCCTCTGGGATTACTGTCCAGCCTGCAGCTGGACTTATTTTTCCTTTCCTGCTTACTGAAAGCTGCAATTGGACGTATTAGCCAGTCAAAAGGATAAAGTCTTTACCTCTTCACTGTAGAATTTTTTTTTTTTTCATTTTTTAAGGAGTAGCCAGGCACTTCTAGCTTTGTCAGGGAAGGTGAATTTCAGAGGCAATTCCTTTTATCCGTTCCTTCTTTTCTCTTCCTGCCCCTCAAAACAAGAAACAAAATTATTCCTATTAAGGTAACAGCAGGCAAACCAGACCAAATTGTTTTACTGCAGTGGTTCAATGTACACTACTCTGCACAGAAATTGCCAGGTTTATGGTGCTGTTTCCCTTACACTGAGGGAAAGAATATATATTTCAGAGTAAGGTTTTACAAAAACATAGACTTCTATTGCAGATCTAAACTGTAAGCAGCCTGCTAAAAGCCATATATAAATGAACTCCACGACAGTTCATATTACAGTTATAAATATAAAAGGGAGAGAAAAGACCTCATCTGACTCCCTGACTGGTTTTTGCAAGTGTTACTTTGCATTCTTACAAGTCAAGTGAGAATTCCCAAATGCTGGCTGTTGTCCAGTGATCTTTCCCCATGCCCTGGCTCACCACCTTGGCAGCGTTTGAAGCGCAGTTGTGCATTGTAATTGGTGGTTTTTCTGAGCCCATGCAGATGGCCAGTGTCGTCAGGGAGCATTACCGGGGATGGCAGTGACTTCGAGCCCTGCTCCAAGGCTCTTGGCAGCACAGGATACACGTGCCTGCTGCACCCTATGCCTGCACCCCAGCCAGCCAGACACCCACCAGCCGGCCAGACACGCATCAGACAAACTGAATGTTGAAGAAATGATGTCACCCAAGTCTGTGTCACCTTATCTGGGTGGCAAAATGCTTGGGTTAGGGACAAGAGAGCATTCTGGGAGATGTTCACTTCTTGTTTCAATGTGACCTTCTGAACCTGCTTCAAAGTTGTCTGCAGTACAGCATCAGGTGTTCTGGCATCTGAAAAACATATGACAGGGAGTCCACAAGGTTTCTTGCAGTGGCCCATACCTGATGGTATTGACACTTGTGTGTCTCAGCTCCTCCCTGGTAGAGTTACCATGGACTTTGAGGGACATATTCATCCTTTGAACAAATCATTGGGGAGCCACTGAGCAAAGATGTTCTTGAGATAATCTGAGTATCAGCCTACTGTGACAACTCTCAGAGCAACAGAGGCCAGCAGTGAGGTGTCTGCATAGGCCACTACTACAACTCAGAGAAAAGGGCCAGAGAGCATCATCTGAAATACGTCTTTTGTCATCTCTCATCCTCCTCCCTTTCTCTCTCATTCTCCCTCTTTTCTGCTTATTTCAAGATGTAGTGAGAATCCCAGATTGCTGCAGCTTTGTCCCCTTCTCATGAGCCTTGGGGACACAGCGTGGTCTTTTCTGTAACTTCAGTCTCCCAAATTCAAAGCAGGATGCATTTTTTGGTGATTTTATTTACTGATTGCACCACACACAGAAGATGAGAAATGCTGTGGATACGACGCTGGAAGGGATTCTCCCTTGAATATATATAGTGGAATGAAAAAAGCCTCCTCAGTGACGCAAGAGTGGCTTCCTTGACCATAGCAAGAGGAGAACACAACTGTTTTGGGCCTTCCTTAGAAACTTCTGCTACCACAGAAGCCAGGACTTCTTGAGAAAGAGGTTGTTTCTGTGTCACAGGAAGAAAGGGTACTAAAATTTGTCATTAAGGTCAGGATAATCCAGGCCAGAAGTTCTAAATGTTTTGGCGTTCATCACTAAGTAAACAAGAAGAAATGAGTCATCAGTGGCCCTCAACTCTATGAAAAGACAAAAAAACCACCAAAACCCGGCATCAAAAATTAATAAAAGCTTTTCCTCATGCCCTGTAGTCCTGTGTCAGATATGACACTCTGTAGGACTCCATGTAACTGCAGCTTGTGAGTGACAGAACTAAGAGGACTTGATTAAACCTACGACACCGACATGAGCTAAAGGAGAAGGAGAAATGGATAGGATATTTTGATAGACGTGGGGCAACTGTGTCCTCTCCTTCTCTTTGAAAGGTATTTTAGTTTTCCTGTGAAGCAAACAAGGCAGTATATCTGAGATAAAAGCTCTTTTCCTGCTTCTTCAAAATCAAAACTTGTTAATTTTTAGGCAAATAGAGGGGAAAAATTTTAATGTGTACCTAGAAGAGTCATTCTTTTTGATGGAAAATAAAAAATAAAGTTTTGTTTAGGATTAGGAATCAAAGTGTGTATATGCTGACATACAGATAATTTCTGAGAATATCAGAGATGAAAAGAAACCTTTCCTCACACCTGTGAACTTCCAAAGGGAGCAGAGAGCACACAGCTCCCTGCCTTCACTGTCAGGCAGTGGCCAGTGACAGTGCAGTGTTTTACTTTCCATTGATGGTAGCAACACCCCAAGACAATTCTTCACCAGGCAGCCAGCAGGAAATCCATCTTGGTTTGGTCTGGCCCCATTACACACACAGCTAATCCCTGTAATTCCCATCACAATTAGAAACTCTGATTTAGATACTAGGAAGACACTGCCTTGCTATTTTAACATTATCTTTACAGTAGCTGTTACACCGAGACTTGGCTTCCAAGCTCTTCTCTGCCGGTCAGACAGATCCCCACAAGAGCAGAGACTGTCACTGCTGGCTGTGCAGGTGCCAGCAGTGGCACCTGCTAGACACCAGAGCCATTTGCTGGCTATTCCTGCAGGCAGGTGACTGAGAAATGAGCAGGTCAGCTGGGGACATGCTTTTGCAAGCTGTAGTCACTGCTTTCCAGACTGCTTTGAGTTTTCATTCCAGTTCAGAATGAAAATTAATGTCAAATTGCTGTGAATTCTTATGGAATAGAAATGTTATCCATGACTGGATCGCTAGACTAAAATCTCACACGGCCCTTAGCTGAGAATATTTTGAAGGTCAGCACAGAAATGACAGAGTATAACTGCTACTGATGCCTTTGATTTCAAAACCAGCAATGTAACCAAGCTGCCAACCAACAAGCAAGAAACAGTTGCTTCCTGAAAGGGGAGAAAGTATTAGAGGAAAGGGACATGAGATCATTGCCTTGAAGCATCCTGAGTCAGCAAGTTAGGTGAGAAAGTTTTCTCTGATCCCAAGACCATCTGCCTCCAGAAATGCTGACTGGGTTCATGCTGAGGCTTGTTCCCTGACCAAACACCCACAGGGGGAGGGACAGGGGGGACTGCAGCTGTATCCCAGCACCCAAGCTGTATGTGGGCTTCATAGTCACACTTGAACCTGAACTAGCCCTGCTAGTAGCAGTTATACTCTGTCATTTCTGTGCTGACCTTCAAAATATTCTCAGCTAAGGGCCGTGTGAGATTTTAGTCTAGCGATCCAGTCATGGATAACATTTCTATTCCATAAGAATTCACAGCAATTTGACATTAATTTTCATTCTGAACTGGAATGAAAACTCAACATACTCAGACTTTCCCTGTCATTGAAATTCTTAGTGCTGCCTCAAGGAAAATATTTTTTTATCCATAACACTGCAGCATTTGATAAGGTAACAGTACTTGCCTTCAGTAATGCTGAAAAGTTGAAGTATAATGTTGGAAAAAATTTATGAAATATTAATATGTTAAATTTAGTTTAGTGATGCATTTAGATATATAGACTTCACCATGAAACACGAAAATATATCTAAATGAAGAATTCAAAATATTTTGAGTGCATCAAGCATATTTGGGAAAATAGGGACAGCGGATTTGAATCTGGTTTTGAAAATGCAGTGGTATTTAACATATTTTTGCAGCATCATATATCTAACAAGAGATATTTTTCTGTCTTCCATAAGAAATCTACAGCTTGTTCTAATAATCAGATGGTGTCCTGGTTTAGCTAAATAGAGTGTCTTACCCTGCTCCTTAGTGCAAGAGTTCTAGCTTCCCTTCAGCTGTGTATCTTTCTTCTTCTTGTAGCTTCTAGGACTTTTTCTGGGTTCCTGATGGTCTTCTGCTGGACTCCTCAGCTGAGCCCAGTGACAGACTTTTTTACAGCTCCCTACTGCAATATGCTGCCAAATCCCTACCCAGAAAGGTCTCCTAATCCTGGCTATTTGAAAGATCTGTGTGAGCACTGACTTGTCCACATCCCCTTGCCTTGACTAGCAGCAGTTCTGCTGCTTCTCCTTTTCCCACTGCTGTCAATACTGGCATTCAAAAAAAAAAAAAAAAATGGAACGAGCATCTTTGTATCTGTCTGATACTTAAAGCTTTTGAGAATGTGCTTGTGTATTTTGCATTAAAATGTCAATGACTAAAACACATAAAGGTAGGGCATCTCCCTTGCAAGAGATCTCACTGAGATAGTTATGTTCTTCTGGTTTGCCATCACTCTCCAGACTTGTGATCTTCCTCTTGGCCTGACAGTACCTAATCTTGGCCAGGAGACACCTCACAGTTATCAAGCCTCCTTCCATGAACCATCTTCTGAGGATATGGCAGGTTTCAGCATGTTCTCCTCAGCCTGAAGAGACCCAAGAACACAGAGGTCTTTGCGTTCTATGTAAGTGCTTTATTCACAAGCATTTAGCACAAATAGGAACAATAACATCTTATCCAGGATCAGCAGCAGGTAAGGACTGTGAAAAAAATAAAGAGATGGCTGTCTGTGCTTGAATAGGTTCCTTAAGTTTTGGAAAGAACAGTTTTCTCTTTCTCCTTGACATACTTTTCAGAATGAGCCAGAGGAGAGCATCTCAGACCCTGTGTGTGATGGTGCTTCAGATGAATCTCATGCTTTGATCTTTGCCTCTTATGGCTGTCTTATGGGCTCTGGTGTTGTGTGTCCAATTTCCCCACCTCTGAATCCTCTGTTTGTAGCACTGGGAAAATAAGTGGTGCTTACAAGGCTGTGAATTCTGCTGTCATAGCCAAGACCTTCGACACTAGAGTGTAGCAATGTGTGGTGACATCATCCATATATAATCTTTATTTCATGGAAGTAGAAAAATAGCCTCTGGAAACAAATGCTATCATAAAACAGGTGTGAGAATGGTAACAAATTTTTTTCCCTGCTGCCCAGTACATCTCAAACAATTGTTTCAATTAAGACAGAAATACTACGAATATTTGGGCAGAGTTCTAAATGGAAGTCACCTGCAAACTCTCCATAACCCAAGAAATAATCCTGAGACCCTATATCCAGACTATCTACTCCCAAGCCTGAATTTCTCTCCTAGAATTAGGAATGAAGGAAATTCAAAGGAACAAATGTGCTTTTCATCTTTTCACATCTTCTAAGCTGTGAACTTTTTCTGACAAGAGTTGTCTCTTTTGATACTTCGGTATAAAGCTGGTAGAACAGAATCTATGGAAAAGAACTTTAAAATGTAGAGTTTTAATTTAGTATAAATGTTTACCAATTCTGAAGACAAATTCTGTGTGTGGAAGTCACCATTTACAGAGTGGACATTGAACACTTTATCAGTTGGTATCACTACAAATATTGAAGGGTTTTCCTGCAGGCTCCATTTTTCACCCTCTTTTTTTCTTGTTTCCTTCTCCTTTGAAATGCTTCATTTTGCACGTCTCTCATTGTCAAATGTTTTAAAATTGCTTCTGGCAGAAATGTTTTACAAGTGGGGAGGATGCTCCAGGCTTCTTCCCGGAAAATAGGAGACTCTGTGTGTGGGGAGGCTGACGCCAGCAATGCAAACCTTGTAGCTTTGCTTTTAAAAAAAGTATTTTTTTGAGTAAACAATGGAATCCATTATTTACAGACTGTATTGTAAACATCTGTGGCAGAGAAGTCTTATTGTATGCCTGTAATGACAAGGGCAAACCCAGCACAGGAAGAAGGAAGGACCAACCCACTTAACAGAATGAGACTTATTTGAATTCATTTTAAAGCCACCAACAAACAATCAATGGTTAGGCTGACGCAGGACATAAGCAAATAAGAAATATTAGGATACCTACGTGACATTCTGTCTCCATCAAAACAAGCAGGATGTTTGAAATTGGCATTAGAGGTCAAGGCTCAGTTTCTAATCTTTTTTCCTAAAAAAACCCAAAAGCAAAACAACTAAAATTGCTCAGCTTATATTGTAAAATGAGTGTTAAAACTATGGCTTTCTGACTGATTGAAGTACTTAACATACATTTTTTAGACATTTTGATAACAACAGAAAAAAAATGTGAATATTGTGCTGCCTCTAAAAAAGGAAATAAAATTATTCCTTTATGGAGCTTGGCAAAGGACATTTCCACATTTTTAATGCCTGGCTGAGCTCTTGGCCTTAGGTCATCTGTTGTTTCAACTAGTCATTAGTGCTTTTGACTTCAATTGTTGTCATTGCCCTGGAACTGCACTGAGGAGAGATTGTCCACTGTTCTTTGCCACGTTGTACCAAAGGCAGTCTCCCAGGAAAACCGCACATTCTCTCTGTGTAGCTCATCCCAGCTCTGAGGCTCCAAAGAATGTTGGGGCAAATGTTTGCTGCCATTTTTTTACAGAAGACTGGATTTGTACCTTTTTTTTCCTCCCCAAAATACTCCCTACTTCAGCTGTAGAAAGCAGCCAGAATTAGAATTCAGATTTGGTTCTCTCCTTTTTTCATAAAATTTATTTTCACACAGTTAATCAGATACAATAATCTGTTTTTACATTCTTGTATCCTCAAACCTTTTCCTAACTTATATTTCCTGCTGCAGCTAATCCATTTGCAGTCAAAGGTATAAAGTGCATCCCCTCTGCTATAGCTCTTTCCTGTCTTTTGCTGGCCAGATCACCAGATACTTTTCACAGGCTTTAGACGATGGTGGAACTGGAGTTACTCACCAGCACAAGATGTAAAAACCTGAATGTGCTTCTGCAAAACTTAATCCCAACTAATGTTTTTAAGCTAGCTGTAGCTAACAAAAGGCTACCTTTCCCCATGCTCTAGTGAAACAAGTCACAGAATCTACAATAAATGCTATTTTTGACATGCTAATATCTTGCTAGTCTGTAGGAAGCTTGTAAGAGGCAGTGGGAAGTTAGTCTTCAAGAATACTTCAGAAGAATACGTCTTCAAGAGTTATTCAAGAATACTCAACTTTGCCTCAGAAGAATGTTAGTGATACTCTATATCAGCAATTATTAAATGGTGCATGATCACTGGCTAAAGCCACTGTTATAAACAGTTTTACTTAAAAAAACTAAGCCATGGGTTTTCCTTCTTCTCATTCCTGTCATACCAGGACTGAATCTTGCCTGGAGCTGTTAGTCAAGAACAATCTCTCCAGCAAAGAGGAATTTCTAGTGGCTAACAAAACAATTATTCTAATTGCACAAGCTAAAAAACTGGTCAAGATATAGACTCAGAGAAACTGGAGATGGTTTGCCCATTTATCTCCTTCCTGTAACAATACAAGAGTGTTCCCTACACAGCAATTTATGTAATGCAGATTTTATGCAATCTAGCCTGATTTTAAACACCATAACTTTGCGTTTTCCACACACTTTTCTTGGGACACTGCTCACAGTCTAACAGACTGTAAGAAAGATAGTTTCTTTTTCGGTGGAAATCGTGGCTGTCAATGGCCCCCCAATGATTCTGTCTCCTCTCAACTTATAGAACCCCAGGGACCTTCTGGGACAACATCATTGAAACCATCACATTCCTGCTAGACAGGCTGTCTGGATGTAGCATTTTCAACTAGACCAGAAACCATTGTTGGTAAATATGAAGGAAAAGAGGATAGGAAAAGATAAGCTGGTTAAAAAATGCAAGCTTATAGGTGTATTCTTCAATAAATTAAAATGTTACCTCTGTGACTCAGAGCAGCATTTGCACATTTTTAAGCCCAGTTCTGGCTACAGTCAGGTAGACATTGACTGACCTAAAGTTCTGCCAGTACCAGCAGAAAATACCAACAGATGACCATGGCACGTCATCTGCTGCTTTCTTTTGCAGAGTTCACAGCTGGCGACCTTTGCTCAGAGTCTAATCCCAAAGGTCCCATTTTTGTAAGCATTCATTTTTAAAATATTGACTTAAAGGGATGGGACAAAAAATGTGGAATATGTCCTGGACACCCATAGGAAAGGAAATGGTTTAGAAACTGCTGTGAATGCCAGCAAATCTGCAACACTGAACTCGAAAAGCCCCATCAAGGTTTGTCACATCCTATAAGAACCCTTGTACATTTTCTGACAGAATAAATGTAAAACAAAATTTAGTAGATGATACTTTTTTCCTTTTTTAATTTTTTTTCTTCAGAGTAGTTCTTAAAAGTATTTAACATAGCCAAATAAAACTCATGTTAATGATTAAAAGCTTTAGGTTCCTGTGGCAACTTGCATTTAACTACCTTAATGAAAAAAGGGCAAAAAAAATATTTTTTTTTCAGAAGTATAGTGATTTTTTTTTCACTCTTATAGCAGAAATCACTTACAGGCTAATGATACATAAATTAGCAAATCTCCTTCAATTATTAACATTAATGTAGAACATCATGAACTTTATGTGAAAACTGAGGAACATGATGTTCTTTTGGCATTCTATATGAGTGTATTTCTCACCTTAAAATAAAAGCCACTAGGGATGATAGTTTCGGTTCAGTTTAATTCATTGTTTTCTCCAGCATAACCAAGTGATCTAGTCTTTTAAGGGAGCCTAGGACAGGCACTTGGTTCAGTCTAGCCTGACAGTCCTGGAAAGGGAATAAATATAACACTGGCATTGTTATGGAATTTAAGAATAACCTCAGGTTTAGAGTGTAGAAATGAAAGGAGGATTTTGCTTTAAGTTTTTTGGACTCATTAGAATCACAGAACCAATAAGGCTGGAAAAGGTCTCTAAGATCATCAAGTCCAACCATTAACCTAATATTTCCATGTCCATGTTTTGATGATATTTTGAGGAGCACAAGCTTACTGTGCTCTTATATATTATACAGTCACTGCAATGAAGGAAACTTTGACACAGACTACATCCAGTAGATGAGCTGTAAAATTAAATAAGTCTAGGTCATGTTCATTTGGGAGATGAAAAGTGGGATGAGAAGCTCACATTTACTCCTCAAAGACAGTTTATACAAACCAGGAGTCTGAGTGTGAAATAAAATGAGGGACATTTAAGGACAAAATCCATATTATAAAAAAGATGGAGAGCAATGAAATTAGTGTTCTGCCTCACCTTTCACAAAGCTTTCAGCTCAGATCTGATGGAAGATGCCATTCCTACTGTTTTGTTGCTGTCTAAGGACAGACATTTTACAGGCCCCTTCTCTGCAGCTGACTTACATCCTAGCTGCATGGATTTCATCCTTAATGTCAGATCCATAATAACATCATTAATAATATTAATTCATTATCCTGTGGAAGTAAATTTCAATCCAGCAGAGGCAGCATCGGGAGGCATATGGCAAGTAGCCTGCAGCAAACTAATCTGCTGACAAGCCCCTCCTATCTCAGTGCTTTGACTTTGCCAATGTCTTTTGTTTTTATCCAGTGCCTCAGCATATCACTTCGATTACGTGTGTTTAGAGAAGGATAGGCTTCTGCAACATTTTCTATGAAATTAAATCCCAGTGCTTTCATTCTAGAAGTGAAAATCCCTCCTAGAAATTCTTTCCAGCCTCTGAGTGCCCTTTATAGGTACCCTGCGGCTACAACCCTAGTCACACAGACTCCCGTGCTTTCAACTCAGCTGTTCAAACACATGGATGACCTGGACAGTTAACACTCACTCAATCCTTTTATCTGTCCCGCTTCAGCTCTTTGGAAGCAGCTCTTCATTTTCTTCTCGTTTGTATCAGGGCAAGTTCGAATCAGCATCTCTTCATCATAACACATCATCTCTGGGAAAAATACTTATAATTGTTAAGGGAATGAAGCAAACAAGCAAGCAAGTACGTGTTGACAGGTGCATGTAATCCAAAAGTTTAGTGTCACTGTGCTGGAATAGAGCTGCCTGAAAGAGAGAGGAAAGAGCAAGGTTTTTGTTCTGTAAGTTCCAATATTAGAATATCTCAAGGCATAGTCTCTTTTGAGCAAATATACTCCTTTTGCATTTGAGCCCATCTGCAAATGATTCAGAATGTTTCAAAACTTGAAATTTGTAAAGCTGTCTTCATTCTCCAACCGAACAATATAAAGAATTTTTCAAAGGTATCCAATTGAAAAATTGTGACACTACACACGCAGGCTGATCATTTCACTTACTAGTCCTTCGCAAAGGCAAAAGGAGAAGAAATAATAAATATGAGTTCAATTAATAGGACAGTTGAAGCTGAACTTGCTCAGAAATCAAAGTTCATGAAAGAGAGATGAAAGAAAATCACCCCAAAGAATTGTTAATAATCTTTTATATTCAAAACACCAAACTGAGCAATGAATTCAGATTTCAAAAACCATTTAGATCACAATTTCACCTGTCTTTGCGCTACATATGGTCACTGTGTTTTTAGTGCATCATCTGCTGCCTGGGGCTTCATGAACTGGAGAGATGTGCTATCATAACAGAACTCTGCTGTGACCTATTTCATCATAGTCACATTTCTCCCCACATGTGGTTGCTTTTCAGTGGTTCGTAAAAGCAAGTCATGCACACAGAGGTTAAAACTACATTATGTTGTCTAATATAAAGCACTGCATAAAGCCAAGCTATCCATAATATCTCTGTTATTAGAAGCTTTATGTCACTTTTTCCAGTCAGATGGTGCCTGATCTTATGCCCGTCCAAGATTATGGCGAGATTCCCATTGCATTAGTGGATACTGGATCAGCCCAAAACTCATAAAAAAAGGAAGCAAAGAAAGGAGACCACAGTCATATACAGGGTGTGCAGAGGTTACTCTCAGTGATTCATGGAAGTAGAGGTGCTGTGCTTCCTGGAATTAGTATTTTTCCTCAGCCGTGAAGACTTCAACATATGAGGAGAGGAGGGAGGTGGGTCTGTCATCCAGCTCTTCCTTGTGTGCCAAGTGGTTATAACCATTAGTCAGAGACATGGGAGACAGTCCAGGCCCTGAGATACTGCACTCCTCTGTCTTCCATGGCATAGATTCACAGGGAAGGTGGGAGGTGTAATCCCCCCTCCCCATGTCTGTTAAATCTGGCAGCTAGGCCACCTCCTGGAGATGATGGAAAGGGAATTCCATTGTAGAATCCAAGGCCTTGCATTTTCTTAGGAAGAAAGGATGTGGAAGAAATAGATACCATTACTAGTTTTGGAGCCAGAGAAAGGGAGGCTTTGGACACAATTCACAAGCCATGTCCCAGATGAGGATTCGGAGCACACATAGACCCTGAAGATTCATTCTGAGGGAGGTATCAGGTAAGGGAGGTGGTTATTGAGAACGGGAACCTACAAAGTAAGTGTAGTCTTGTAAGTAGCAACAGGTTAGGTTTGTAAATCTGAGACTTGTCTGACAGCTCTCATCCTAGACATGACCTTCTTCTAAACTCCATGCTCTCCTAAGAGTTGTGGACTGTCTTACAATGATTCTCAAAAGACAAACTGTAGACAGGTCTTACCCAATGTGGATTTATTTTGCTCAAGCACATCTCAAATCCCCAAAGCAGCAAGTTTAGCCTTGTGATCCATTAGATTATTCATTAGACAGTTTTCCTGTTCAGAACTCAAGGGTGAATTTATATGAGATGGAGTATCTTGCACTAGCAGGAGGTGATATTTAATTATAGATCTCAGACTAGCCTTGTTTCAATCATTTATAAAGATTCTCCATGCAAAAATGTTATTTTCCACTGTCTATGGAAACTCTGTGCCTATTTTCTAAGTCTATGATTTCACCATTGTTCTTTGAGTCACCAACTACCTCAGAATCTTTACTTTGTGAACGCATTGCTCAGAGGTAGATCCAGCCAGCAAAATGACTGGGGAAAAAAAAAAAGACACCTTTTTTTTTTTCTCTTATCAAAATAGCCAAAATGGTATTTATTGCTGATTGTGATGCTACTAATAGGAATAATGAAAAGATATGCAAAAGAGCTACATTAGCACAGCCAGGTTGGCTACAGATGTAGATATCCCTCACTACATCCTATGCATAACTGACTGAGAGAGCTCTTAACTAAAGTCTCCTTATTCTTGTGCAAGCTGCTGTGAATATTGCCCAAGCTGCTACTGAAGATACAATCTGAGCACAGTGACTGCTGCATTCCCAGAAACAAAGTTTTAAGATGAGAAATTCCCATGCTTTTATCTGAAGGCAGAATCTGACTTTGAATATCTTGATCATAGGTGACATATTAAAGAGAAAGCATCAACAAGACCTCAATTGCCCATTGTGACTTTGTGTACCTGGCAAGCAGAAACCTTACCCTTTCACCTGTCACTGAAAATGATTTGATATGGAAATTAGGCTGGAATTCCACAGGGCCATTGTCACAGTTATTCACACTGACTTCAATGACTATTGCCATAATAAACAACACTCAAGCACCAAGTGCCCAGTCCTGATGGATTGCTTCATTAAATAATAATTGCAGGCCATTACCAGCTTGACCCTGTAGGGTGTGTGCTCTCTCTCCTTGAAAGTAGCTCTCAAGTAATTACCTGGCTACTAGTGAAGAAATCATCACCACTATTTTTGACACTTTCTTCAGAAGTTCAGAAAGTTTCTTGCAATGCACTTTTTTATCTGCTAAAATAAAATTCCTCCAGTTTTAATAGTAAGTGTTCAGAGTGTATGTGTGTGTGTCTGCATGTGTGTGTGTGTGTCCCACAGCTCTGGGGATGATAGAGCTATACTGTGTAATACACTTCAGGATCATCAGAAGATTATTTTGTTCCAGTTTTCCCACAAAAAGTTGGTTTAGTTGAAATGTAAACCATACTTTAAACATTTGCAAAAATATATATTCCTTTCAAAATACCAATAAGCGTTTCAGAGCATTAGAAAGGTTCTAATTGAAAGCAAAGCATTGGTCCCACAACACCGAAACGTCCTTCTGTGACTGTAATCACAGTAATAGGGTCTGCAGTTCTTGCAGAGCTGCATGAATGGCTGGAAACCAGCATATCTAGGAAGCAAATCAGTCCACAGGTATTGCCCAGATATTCCAGACTCTCTTGGCTGATATACACGCAGTTCCTGTCCAAGGGTTAGAGAATAATTCAGCATTTACTACCCTGAAGCCAAACCAGGACACAATACTGGACACGTTGTTCTTCTTTAGAGTTTCCTCAGTACTCTGTATAGTCCCAGCCTGTCTGTCCTGTTCAGGAACTCTTCCTGTTCCTGAATCATGCAGCTCCTCCAAGTCCAAAACAAAGGATGCTCAGTGCAAATAAAAAGATAGGCAGATAATGATATCTTCTAAATATTTGCTATGGGTGGGATTTTCCTCACCATCTGATATAGGGGAAAACCAGATAAGGCACAGTCACCTAAACCAAATGTCCCTAGCAGATACATGCCAGTCAGCAGACAGGCTCTGATTTAAAGTATCAGAACACACTAAATGTAATCAAAAGGGGATGAGTAAAGGCAAGCTTCTGACAATAGTCACTGGATTTTATATCAGATCATGTATCTGGGATCCATTTTTGCTGTTGTAGGAGCTTCATTAATAGCATTTTAGTGCTTTGAGGATCATTCAAGTAGCATGGTATTACTAAGAGGACCCAGGAAGGATGGAGCTGAAGGATGGGGAGATTAATGGAAAGGTGGAATATGTGGAAGGCCCAAATACCTATCTCAGTATAAACACAGCTAGCATGAACCCCTTGACCTTTTGAATTGCCCACGATTGCTAGATGTTAAATGCTTCTGGAAGCAGTGCCATGCTGGTTTTGTTTTGCATAATTAAAGGAAGTTTGCATTCTAATTCCTTCATCTGTGGTGGTGTCACAAACCGCTGAATCTCTAAGAGCAAATTATGCAAAGTGGAGGTATGACACAGCTTCCTGATCTGGTCCTTTTGTGCTTATAAGATACACGTACATTTAAGCACCATGTCTAAGGAATACTCCAGGATGGAACGTCATCCTAAACTTGCTTAATTCATCAGTTGAAGTAATTCCATGTGTTTGACCCCACACTTCCTCTAGAGCTCCCACCATCGATCAGAAGGAGGGAGTCACAGACACAGGAAGTAATCATGTTACCAAAATAAACCCAGCTCACAATTTGATCGTTTCAGAGGTTACTTATGCCTCACATCACTGGAATATAACAGCAAAAGCACATTGATGAAGAGATTCAAGCCATAAATATTTTTAATTATCAGTTTAAAATAAATTTATTGTGTCTTCATACTACTTCATGCCTCATGTTTTCATCCACGTAACTAACTTCCTGAAGTTGATTATGCTGTCATTTTTTTCTCCCTGGGGCTGAGTTAGAGCAAATCAAAATAACTGGAGAAATCCTCACAGTGTGCAATGCAATGAATGGTTAACAACTGAAGAGTATCTATTTGTCTGGGTCCTACTGCACTCTAGGAACTATATTAAAAACAAGCTCTTAACAAGATGATACTGAATTTTCCCATGTGATTGCCTAATTTGTCTATGTTGCTACTACACAGTCCAATACTATAGAAGCTGATGTATAGTCTCATTTTCCCTTATGGCTTTCACCCTTTGTGGTCTGCATTTATTACAATTTAATGGTAAAGCTACACATCCCCGTGGATCTTTCTGTACTTGCACTAATTGTATTGGAGCCTCCAAATGTTGTGGGCCCTTTTCAGATTTCCGTGGTGAGCCTAGTTTTGTGAGAGGTGCATGAGCTGAGGACATCCAGATGGAGACACTCAGTTGCAGGTAGAACAGATCAGGAGTAAATAATACCTAAAAATAGTGTCTACATTTATAGTCAACCTGAAAAATAATGAGCATGTGTCTTGTTTTCTCTCTTGTTAGGATTGTGCCCTCTTAGAAGTGGCTTCTCCTTTTAGCACTTAGGCATCCTTTGGGAACTATAGGGTTAATCATAGAGCTGGTGGCAAATCTGATTTTAGGTTTGATGCGACCATAGCCCTACTAACAACTCAATTAGCAGCTGCTATCAAAAGGTGAAAGAATAAAGCATGAGAAAAAAGAGCTGTTGCTTGCTTGGCTTTGTGCTAATTACTTTTCTGCCAAGAGCAGGTAATAACCTGCACTTGAACATGGTTGGCAGTTCAGTGCTGCTCCAGCCCACAGTAATTGGGAAGCTGTTTTTCTCCAGCAGAGGATGATTCCCTGGAAAAATAGTTTGTGGCTTCACACTCCAGTGCTGCTTCCAAGGGCTGAGTGGTCACTGGAGTTACGTCAGTAGGCAGGAAGTGGGGAAGCCGAAACACCCCAGGAGCAATTCAAATACCTCTGCAGAGGCATCTGAGGTCATCTATGACCGTGCCACTTCACCTTCCGCTGCTGCTTCAGAAGGGTCTGCTGTTGGATGTGAGTCATAGGTGTCTCCTTGGTGTTTTCAGGCCTGGACTCCTGGATTGCTCTGCTTGTGTTGTGATTGTCCCAAAGGGGCAGAATTGTCTTTCTCACTGGCCTTCATCTCGTATCTCTGTTCTTCCAAAAAATAAACCCAGCCAGATGCAAGGGTCATAACCCTGGTCCTTGTACCCTGGCATCTTCATTGCCTTCCAGAGGCTACCAGAGAGCTTCCAAAGCCTGAGGAGATTATTCTCATCTTCACCACCCTTATTACCTACTTGGGTATTGCAACATTGTCTTTATATTTGCTCTTTATACTCAACAGAGCAGGAACAGCTGTCTCTGTTTTTTTTGATGGTGTACCTGACTTATGATTGGAAATCTGAAATGGTAAACAAACAAAACTTGTCAATTCTGTGAAAAAGTTTGCTTGCTTAACATGGACTATGGGAGCACAGCATTTTTTCATGAGAACATTTAAATTCCAATGAAAATTTTCCATTTCATAGGAAGAAAGAAGCAAAAAAGTGGTTGTTTCAAAGTAAAATTGAGAAAGGAAAACATTTCCATTTCACCTCACAATGTCAATTTATTATTTAAAGGACATGTTGTAACAGCATTCCTTCCGTCCAGACAAAACAGTTCTCTCTGTTTCTTTTCTAGTTTCTCCACTTCCCATATCTCTATCATTTGTCTAAAACCCAAATACCTAAAGACAACAACAACCGCGTAAAATTTATTAGATAGCTTAGGGAGCCATTCTGGATTTTGTTCACATTCCACTTTAACAGTGACTGAAACTGATGGGAATTTAACTAGTAATCTCAACAGGAACAAGATCATGTCCTTTTGATGGAAATGTCATGACCTTCTTCCATAAACTTGGTCATGTAGAATTTGTTTTCTTTCAGACTGTGTATGCAAATGAAACCTATTCCAAGAAAAAGAGAGGGTAGGAGAGTTTTCTTTTCTTTTCAGTGAAGGATCATCTAAGGAGCCTCTTTGTTAACTAATGTGGAATGGGATTCACTTAAGTTTCCAGGTTCCTGTAGCCTGAAATCTGGACCACAGCAGCAATGGTCTCAGCACGAACAAGTACAGAGAAAATAAAGCTGTCAGTTTTGCAGTCTATGTAGAGAAGCAGAAAACGAGCTTGCTTCCAAGACATTCGAGGATTAAGGACATCTCTTGTATATAATGTTTTTTTTTACAAATTTATAAATCCTGATTACTTCAAAAATAAATTTTCCCGTTTTGATGATGTGACAAGCCTTAATAAGCTGTTCTGAGCATTTCTGCAAAACCTGTATCTAGTTGCTGTGTTACAGGTAAACAGCTGAATATCCGGTATGCAAGAAACAGAAAGGCAGCTGCCACTTCCCTTCTTTCACGTTAAGGAACCCTGACTGGGATATGTTCTTGTTCCTGTGTGCCAGTACCTGCTACACACACAGAGCACCACTGGAATTCCAAAGCTTTGACCTCAATATGTCACTTTCTGGAAGGAGAAGGTGTTTCAGATGTTATGCCTGATATTTCTGTGTGTAAACAAGGTAGTTTGAGGCACTTTCTGAAGTTTCAGAGCTGGCTGGGCTTTGCTTTCAGCATGGCTATGGTGTAAAAGTAAAAGAAGAAGGGGATCTAAGGTGCTTAAGGTAGGTAGAAGACAACCAGGAGCTTAAAGAATACCTGGCTTTGAAATGGAATAAGTCCAACTAACTGAAAGGTGAATTACACAGAATCATTTAGCTTGGAAAAGACCTGTAAGATTTTGAAGTCCAACATTTGACTGATTATCACCTTGTCAACTAGAGCATAGCACTAAGTGCCACATCCTGACATTTCTTAAACACCTCTAGGGATGGTGAATCCACCACTTCCCTGGGCAGCCTGTTCCAATACTTAACAACCCTTCCTTTCCATGAGGAAATTCTTCCTGATGTCCAGCCTGAAACTCTCCTTGCACAGCTTGAGGCTATGGAAGAAGAGGCCAACTGCTCTAAAGAGTGAAAAGGTCTCTGCTAAACTTCATCTTCTTGAGAATAAACACTCCCTCAGCGGTTCCTCTCTAGATCCCTCATCAGCTTTGTTGCCCTTCTCTGGACATGCTCCAGGACCTCAATGTTTTCCTTGAGGAAGGGACCCCAGAACTGGACTGAAGAGGATCTGTTATGGGTTTCCATGTATATGATTCTTCATGACCTCATGTGCTTCAGTTCTTATAGGTATTGCCTGAATGACGCACAAATTATGACTCTCTTCACTTCTGACCTTTTGCCTACTGCCCAGTCTCATATTTCTGGTTGTCAAGCAACATTTACTGCAGATATCCAATAATAGAACTAAAAAAATTCTCCTTTTTCCTCCACAGCAGACCTAAAATGCATTTTCCTCTCCAATGACATTTCTAGGTGCTTTGCATCATGTATTCTCATAGCTCCAGGCAGACTGCTTGCTTGAGATCTTGGTTCTCCTGGCTGTTTCACCATTCATGTTCTCATGGGTGCTTCCCTCCACTTTCTCATGAAGCAAGCCTCTTTCGTTTTACTGTTCAAATCCTTTAAATTGTTTTTATTACACACATATACACACATGCACTCACACACATATACACGGGTGCCATGCAAGACTTAACTTACTTGTAGTGAAACTGCTACTCTTGTCTTTGCACTTGTGTGAATTAGATTGCGCACGCCTTCAGGCAATTTTGAGTACAAGAACACTGTTGCAAATTCAAAGTTGCGCAGTTACAATTCCACTTTCCTGGACTGAGAAAATGTATTTGCTGCTGGAACACAAGACTTCCCCTTGATTCACTATTTCAAATCTTTCTATTTTCTCGGATTACAGGAGTTCTGAGATGAGAAATTTTTCCTTGAATCTGGTTCTTACATGTAAGTTTCAGAAGAAAAATAACACATTTCTTTAGGGTACGGAAGTGTTTGGTTCAATGCCTCATTTAGCAGCATAGGCAAGTCTATAACCTGTGTTGTTCTATGAACAATAATACATTAGTCACAGAAAACATCATTAGTTTCTTAAGGCAACACATTTCCTTGGACTTCTAACATTAGCCCCTCCCTGTGCATTTTGCAACTATTTCCTCTTCCTTTACAGGGTGATTGACCCTTTGTACATTTTAGGTATTCTCATTAAGGGCATTATTGAACCCATATCTTAAATAATATTAGAACAAAAGACTTCCCAAGAGATTCCAACTGTTCTGGCATGGAGCATGTGACACTAAGTAATTCTGCACTCTCTGCTCGCAGACACTCTGCACCGTGCAAATGTCCTGCTGGCAGTTTTCAGAATGAGGTACCAAATTACCACTTCGACTCAACATGCACAAAATCTTCATTCATTTTCAGTGAGATTAATTGACATTTTTAAATGCAGAATCCAGAGAACTGGTCCAAGTCCCGGTGCATTCTATTTGCACCCTGTTCTTGCCAGCATAGATGGCTCATGTGCTGACACAGACAGTGCCCACTGCTTCAAGGTATCTCCCTGCATTATCACAGGGGAAGTTTGGGCTAAGTGGAGGAAGAGAGATTGCAGAACTACTGAAAATCAGGCTTGCATTAGTTTATATGAAATTGGGGCCATGCCTAGAATAGTTTTTATTCTCTTGAGGCTCATGCTAAATAACCTCTCCTCCAAGGATTTCATCAGCTTGAACCTGATTCACCACGCATGGTAAAAGTAAAAAAGAATTCCCCTAAATACACTCACAGAGCAATAGCCATTCAGGGGTCTGTGTGTGTGTGTGTGTGTGTGGAGAGAGTATAAAAAGACTTGGGAAAACAGTATGTGGAAATAGCTTTCAGAGACAAAGTTATTTGCTATCATGCTCTACCTTCTGCCCTGTCTGTTGTACTGGACTCTCCGTGTAGCTGTTAGATCAGCAAAGACCATGATCTTTATAATTGTATTGTCTACTACATCTGGAGAATCATCAAAATTATTTAATTGTGGCAGAAACTAAATCAAAATAAATCAGGAATGAATCTGTGCACTGCACTTCCCACTTCTCATTCTCTTGTCCTTGCTACACCTACTGTAAACAGAGTGTAAATAGCAATAGCACGTATTTATGACAACAATAAGACTGATTAAAATATGGAACAAGATGTTCATGAGTGCCAAATCAGGTCACCCCTTTGTCCACAGAGAAGTAGTTTATTGAAGACAAAGGAAGAAATACTCTTTCCTCAAGGACCATTAGTGTCTGCTCCTTAAAGCATAAGAGAAATACTTCCTCAGTGCATGTGCTAAGCAAGTGGATTACCTACACTTGGCAGCGGTACATAAGGACCAAGTGAGAACATCCTGTCTGGTACAACCTGTACTTGATGCTTATCCAAAAGCTTGTCTTCTGTAAAGATGAGACTGTGCATGTCTCTATTTCCATCTTTGTCCATATCAGGAGTGCGTGTTTGGAATGGGTCTCCCACAGACACCCCCACATGCTGCATGCTATCATATTGCAAATCATCTTGGGTTGCATAAACTGGTCTCCTGGAGATGTGCCTTGGCTGCCTATGAATGTCCTGTCACTGGGACCAAACCAGAGACAGTATCTAGTGAAAAACTTGTAGATATTTGGTCCTACTTTTGGCTACTATATGAGTCTAAAATACAATTGAGTGATTTGCCCTCTGGAAGCTCCTGTTCTCCTCAATTGACTATGCAGGCAGCTGAAGTTGCCTAGCTCAGGTAAAGAGGTTTGACTTGACTGACACACAGAGCTAAGAAAGATAATCCCACCCTAGGCATCTAATTCAAGGCAAAATGAAATGCTCTTCATTCTTTTAAACACAGTCACACAGTAGAGAGGCTTAATATATCTTTCTGTCCCTTACGGTTGTCTGACTCCTCTGGTCTCTCATATAAATAAAAAAATCACCTCTCTAAGAGGTGGGAATGGCAAGTTTCACATTTAAAACAGCTGGGTATTTTTTTGCATCAGGACATGACAATGTCACATGGGTAATGTTCATGCTGCAAACAAGTGGCATTGCTTGCCTGTCACCAGCCCTGACCTTCGGCCAGTTTGCATGATGATACAGACCTGCAGACTCGAAGCTTTGTTATCAGCAGCAGGCCAAAGCATAACATCGTTGTAAAACACCCTGCCATAAAAAACACATAGAGCAGTCCAGGCTTACAATGGTTAAAAACATTCCATGAGAGTGCAGTCAAGGCCACCAAGGAGTGCACTAAAGACATTCTGCTTGGCTCTGCAGGCTCTTCGAGGCAGTCAAGGCAGGCAGAGGCATGGCCAGTCAGACACACTGGCTCCTCTTCCACAACAGCTTTACTTTGTCCACCTTGTAAGTTTTTCACTGTTCTGACTGTTTTATACTACATTATTTTTTATGTTTTCTATCACTGATAGCAGGGAAGATTATGTCTATCAAAAGGAACAGACAAGGCCACAGTCATTTTCTGTGGTTTTTTTGAGCATATACTCCTCAGATCACTCAACTTGTTACTGCAATTGCTCTGTTACTGCAATTTCTCTTCTTTGCCACCTCCCTCTATGCTATTTTTATACTGTTGCTCAGCATTTATGGTCATAACATCTAACTGTGCATAGGAAAAAAAAGAGGGAAAAAAGAGGAGAAAAAAGAAAAGCAGCTACAACGCTTAAAATCTAATGACTTTGTCACATGTGAATTGAAAAAAATGTGTTATTGATTGAACCTGCTTTGTTCATGAGAACATCAGTTCTATAAGAGTACTCTTGGTCAAAATGATAGTCAGGATTTCCTGCTGTGGTTTGCCATGTTAAAGTAATAATATATGTGTCAGGTCACCTTCTCAGGTACTCCACTGCACTTTGGTTCGCAGTCCATGGAACAAACTAGGCGTAAGTCCATTTCTAATGCTGAGTTCAAGACTCTGATAGACTCTAACTTTCTAATTAATCTAAGGAATATTTTCCTTGTTGAACTTGTGGACTTTCCATGTATTGATGAAATCTGTGTCATGGCACAAATATGTTTAGTGGTTGGAATTAAGTGTCTCACAGGTATGACCTGTGCTGACCCCAGCCACAACTAGCAACTAGGTTCAAAAAACATATAGAGAGGAGACAGGGTTCATTTGTCTCTCTTCTTCATGGGAAAAATACTTATATCACAGAGCCCAGCAATCCCCCTCCTTTTTGCAGCAGAGTCAGTGAATGAGAGTGTGTTAGGCTATTTTCTAGAAGGGGAGTGGCTATCCATTCTGGTTTTGTGTGTCAGCTTCCTCACATGAACAGGCAACTTCTTTTAAACAGCAGCTTTTTTCTTTGCTGCAGAGATGCCACATGACAGGTGTATTATCGGTCATCTTCCTCTCTTTTTATGTTTTTCCTTCCACTGTGTTTCCTGGCTTTTTTCTCTACCTTGAAAAGCGTAAGTAGGAGTACTGCCCTGCTTTTTCCTTGGAAAAACTGGATTGTCTTGTGGTAAAGGCTAATGTAACGACACTGAAGACGTTCATTATCCCTCTGGTGTCTGGCGGGCAGACAGAATGGTAGGGAGTGAGCAGAGATAAATGAGAAAACAAGGGAGAAGTGGGAGCACCTCCCACTGGAACATCTACTGTTCTTGAGGACTTCCAGCCACTACAGTCTGGCACTCACTGCAGCCTGGAAATGCCAAAAACCTCTTCTCCACTGGGACATTGGCTCCCCACTGGCCAAAGCTCACCTGGACTGTAATTCTACATCTTTCATCTTTCTCTGTTAATAATGCTTACAAGCTAATGTTGCAATTTTTCTGAGAAAACTCAGTGATATGAAAAATGCTTTCACTTTCAGCTGACCTAAAACTGTGCAACATACTATTACTTCACACTGGCACTAGGCACACAGTCTAATTCACAGCTCTTCACATGCAGAAACAAGGCAAATTAAAAGCAAGCAGTTATGAACAAGAGGATTGGTGTTCCACTCCATATGATTTTCTCTCATTACTTGCACACTCTCCTGAGTTTATGGTCCAAAGGTAACTAAATCTTTTCAATGTACTCCTGGTCACTAAAACTGTGCTTAGAACATAATTTTGATAAAATACTGCACAATAAACTTTGCTGTAACTAGCCTCTGTGGACTCTGGGNTTTTTTTTTTTTTTTTTTCAGTTGTAGGTAAGAATTTGTTTTCTGGCTGCTCATCTGACCATGTAGTAAATTCAGCTGGTATTTTGATGGTTCATCTGTGGTGTGGATTTTTGGCAGTATGAGAATTAGATAAGAGGTTGTTTTTCCAGTACTGAAACAAGAATGGCACCTGCTGAGGCATCCATGCCAGAGGAGTGTGCACTGCTCATCAGCAGCAATTCTTGGATAAAAAATGGGTAAGAAAAGAAGCCACTACTTTTGTGATGACATTTTCTTTGACTGATCAGCAGAATTTGAACCTGTGACCTTCAGTGTCATAACATGGTCTACTTAAGTTATGTCATTAACTGGCAGAGGGAAGCTGTTACACTTTAAAGAGACTGGCAAAGTCCACACTTGTTTTATAAACCTGTCAAACCAGAATATTTGGACATCATAAAAAGACACTGATAATTTCATTAAAGTGATGCTTCATGTTTGGACAATGAGAGTTTTAATGTATCTCAGGTTTGAGGAGGAAGAATGAGGTTTCCTAATAGGGAATAAAGGATACTCTTTTCCTCATATGGTCCCATTGCTAAAGGAAAAGAGTGTTTGGCAGAAAGGAATCCTTGACTGAGTCTGAGGGTAAGTCTGTATTATGCAAGACTTGCAGGGAATGTGGAATTCCCACAAGAGCAGCACCCAGGCTCCCTCCCATACTGATGACTTGCTGCAATCCTCTGGTCATTATAATGAATAAATGAAAGACAAGCAGGCAAGTGCTCAAGAAAAAAAGCACAAAATTGCACTGATAATTTTCTCTCTTTCTCTTAAACTAGGAGATTAAGACTCTCTGCAACTGCAGGCTGCAGACATCAAAGGGGAAAAAACCCTAGTGATTACTTCTATCAAACTTAGGCAATGTTTATTTAAATCCCCTTTAGGAATCAACTTGTAGTACTGCAAAGTCCCAGGAGATTTTATTCCATGGGGAATTACAGCAGAAGCAATGGAGACAAAAATGAGGTTGCATTCCATTTCAGTTATCATTAATGAACGACAGTACTCAAATGTGTTCTCTGATAAAGGCTTTTTTGGCCAGAGCAGGGCTCAAAAGGGAAACAAAGAACATGCCTCTCTTAGGTACATTGCAGCTCTGTGCACAGTGGGGATTGAATTGGAGGAAATGCATAACCTAGCCAGCTCGTGATAACATCTTCCACCTAATCCCCAACCAACCATCCCCAGCCTCCAAGCCCTCACTGGGGAGTTTGGAAGCTGACTGATAGGTTTGCAGGAACTGCCTCCTATATCTTTCTGAACATTTTAGAGGGATTCTGGCTGCTGTTTCTCTGAAGAGGCTCTTCAGCTTTTCCTTTAATTGTTTGACAGTTCACTTAAAAAAAAAAAAAAAAACAAAAACAACAAGCAAACCCAAACCAAAAGCAGCACATGTCCAAAGGACAGCATTGCACCTGCAGTCCAGGTGGATTAACATTGGAAGCTACAGGCAAATATGTCAATTGAAAGTTCTCAAGAAAACAGTTCATAAACCAGAACAGCTGATAACAAATGCAGAACAGCATAGCCATATAAAGAAGAAGGTTGGCTGACATCATTGCCAGAAAACCGTCCTCATTGATGGAGTCTGCCAACAGCAGGTGATATAAGACCTGGCAGTGAATGAAGCCATGAATGTGATGTCTGGCAGTATCTCTTGAGAGATGTTCACAGCACAGCAGCTGGAGACTTACAGACCTCTCTTAAAAAAAGATGGCTGAGGATAAACCTGAGCAGTCTGACTCCTGTGGCCAACAAGAAATATCTCCTGTGTGTTTTGTTCCTCTGTGCTGTGCCGCTGGCTTGGGTTGGATTGACCATTATAACTTATGCACAATGACCCTTCATTTGCTTGCTCTGTCCCTCAGTGTCCCCACAGAAAGGTGACATGAAGAAAAGTGGGGATAACAAAATGTGCCTGTGTCCCAAGTGATTGCAGTGCATGGTCAGTCAGGTAAGTGCAAATGCATGGCCATGTGCACTAAGAACTGTAGCAGCTGCAGGGTGAAAGCACAACACTCTCTATCATCCCTGGTATGACCTGCAGGTGGGCAGCTGCTCAGGGACCTGGGAGATGTCACAGCTGCTCATGGATAAGAGAGCCTCACTTGGTGGCTCCCTGACAGCAGTAACCCAGCTGTGTTGTAAAGACACATCCTCAGCCTTGGGCAAACTCCATCCCTTCCTGTTGCCTGGTGTGCAAGCTGCCTGAAACCTTGGAGTTTGTCTCTGCCAGGACACCATTCAGACTAGCATATCTACATCTGACTGGAGGAGCCCACTGTCATCCTTTCTGCTTCTTGGCATGTGCCCTATCTTGTTCAGTGCTTGGAAGCTTTGCTGGATGTTCCTGACTGCCCTGTCCCATGAACAGCGCAGGGAAAGGCTGCCCTTCACAGCAGCCCCATGCAGCATGGACAGAGCCTGGCTCCAGCCAAACTGCCTGGAGTGCTCCATTAGAAGAACTGAGATGTGTTTGCGCACAAACACATCTTAAATGGATGTTTGAACCTTTGTCACACTTGCTGCTCCAGAAGAAGGAACAGGGCTCTGAAATAAAATTCAGGTATTGTCAGATTGTTTTTCCTGAAGCAGGGTTTTTACTCTCAGCCTGGTATGTAATTCTGGTCTTATTGTCCAATAGAATTGAAAAGGAAACAAATATTTTGAAGGCTGCAGGGGAAGTAGAGAATGTCTTGAGAATTAAATGGACTGAAGGATAAGGACTCTCCATCAGTGATTGAGCCAACATATCCTTAAGATTAATGTTTAAAAAACCTGATGGATTTTGTGAAATGAGATCATGGCTTCTCCCTTGTTTAAGAAAGCATATTGACATACTGAAAAAACAGCAAAGGCCAAACTAATGTGCATTGCTTAGCAAGAGCAGCACAAGCCAGACGGGTAACCGGTGTGCTGCAATTCGAATGGCAGCCTGGGTGAAGTTCAGCAGCTGGGCAGGAAGAAGAAAACCATGGACAAATAATTGCCAAGCACATGCTCAACAGCTGCTGCATGTCTTCCACAGCAAAACGATGCATTTCCATGCGCCTTCCCTGGTAAGCTGCCATGGCAGCAGCCATGGCTGAAGAAGGGGCTGTTGCCATCAGGATCCAGTGTGTGGTAACAGCATTTGTATCTATAAAGTGGCCCATTACTCTACAATGATACAGTTCTAGATTACAAATAATTTAGATAACACAGTAATTAGGACCTGTAAATATATAATCTAGGCAGAAGATGAATTCTTTCTAGATGACAAAGTTCCCTTTGGACTGAGCCACGTTGCCAGTTTGCTGGAGCTGGAACATCTCCTGGGTGCATGAGTGTTTCTCTGCCCTTCTGAAGGACCTTCAGTCCCCTTTTCTGTTGAATTAGCATCCTTCAGAGGCACATAGTTCACTTTGAAAAGTAGTTGATGAATAATCAGGAAAAAATATGTTCTGCAGACAGAACATTATCTGAGGAGTTTTTCTGCAGAGAAGAGTATCTTAGGAGAGACTTTCACCTGAAAAATTTCAAGTCCATGACACACTTTCAAGTAGTCTAGGATTTTTCTTTTATTTTCTTTTTTGACTTTTGCTTGTCATGCAAGGAAATAAGGATCTCATCAGTCTAATCTATTTTTGCAAAATAATTTAGTTTGGGGTACAGCAGGAGGAACATTTGAACTGCCTGTAAACACTTCAACCATCATGAAGGATTTCTTTTCTGAGAGGAAATCTCATTGTACCTGGTGTAGGTATGCATGCTGCAGATAAAAGTCCTCTAAAAAACCCATCTACCAGGGAGCACAATGTTCTCTAGCAGCAAGAAACCCACTCTTGCACCAACTTTAGAAATTCCTGTGCATCATTGCAGAAGAACTTTCACACTATAAAAACCTTTTAAAGCCAGCTGAAATGAAGAACATGATAGAGAAAAATATAGATTCCTTTATGATGTCTATCTGTAAAGCAATGCTCAGGACTTATCCAGAATCCAGTATGTGGTATGGGCCATGTTATGTCTGAGAGGTCATGACAGAACTGAAGGAGCTCATACTTGGGTGATAGGACTGACCAAAGACTCATAAAATCTTTCATATGTCATAGAAATTGAAAACATTTGATTAATTGGCCCTAGAACAGAGAATAATAAGAAGAGACATAATACAAGTATGTAGAAAAATAAAAGACCTAGAGATGATAGATAGGGAACGTGCAATTGGCTGGAGAGGCAGCAAACTCAAAACTGGCAATATATTTATTTTTTTCTCACCAAGTATAGCCGGGCTGTGGAATCAAAGTAGTTAAGAACCCTCAGAAAATGAGAAAGGAATACTTATTTTAATAAGTGTCAGGAATATATTTTGTTGGCATTGCGTTGCACCTACTGCCTAACAGATTTAAAAAGTCTGCAAAGATATATTACAAACACTGAGTCCTACTTTGCATGAATGTGTTTACAGTCTTTGGGATTTAATAACTTTATAGTCATTTTATTGTTATAAGGAAGAAATTTCTCTTGATGAGGATAAGAAAATATGGCTAAGAGGAGTACTCATGCATACTTAGTGGCATAGCACAAGTTCCTCACTGGATCTGAAGTCAATTCCTTTTGATATTCTGTCAATACAAATCAATTCTCTTAGAGAGGTGTTATTCCTTGAAAAATTGTTTTGTTTCTGACTATTCACTGAAAAATATATGCAGAAAAAGGGAGCATTCATTTTGCAGCAAAAAAAAGGAAAGCAATACAGGTAACGATGACCTTGGAAAACATTCTCTGTGCCTTTTTTTTTTTCTTATCTTTTTAATTAAATACATAACACTAAGTTATGATCTTTCCCTTGATCAGTGGGCTGTAGCATTCTGATGGCACATTCAGATAGCAGGGTCTGTCACACAGCATAGGAGAAAAAATATGTTATTTTCTGACTTTTACAGATTAGAGGCTGAGGCACACAGATTTATTGAACAGCTGAAGCCTGTGCTTGAGAAAAGAGCTGAACCTGGATCTCTAGAGCCACATTAACCATAAGAGCAACATTCATAACCTTAAACTGTGTTGTCAAATGGTGTCTCAAATTGTGGTGATGAAACAATAGCAGCTTAACAGAAGACTTAATTCCAGATCTCCAAAGAGCAATATTAAGGTATCATTTTCCATATTACTCCAGTAGGTCCCAGAGACCCTGCCTTTGGCTGAGGACTCTGCTCTGTTGGACACTATAGAAACTTAGCAGAAGGGGTACTTGGGCAACCAAATGACAAAATACAAGTGGGGAACAAGAGCCCTTTCAGATTTAATCCTATATATTAAATACTTTTTACTTTAGTAGCTATGTGAGCTACTTAGCCAAGTAGCTAAGGACTGCCTGTAGCCTGTACACAGAGAAGTTCTTTGGTGTATTATTCCTTATTTTGATTTTACACTCTACTTGAAATCATACTGGTAAGTTTGAAATTCCTTTCCCTGCTCTCTGGCATTTCAAACTTCACAATATAAAAAAAGATTGAATCATGTTGTGCTTGTGTGTGAACAAAAAAATCATCTAGCATTTTTTCAAGTAGAACTTGTCCTTGACTCTCCTTATACAAGGGCATGTACTGATTTGACAAGAGGCAATGGTTTCATAAAGGTTTAGATTAGATATTAGGAAGAAATTCTTTACTGTGAGGGTAGTGAGGCACTGGAGCAGGTTGCCTGGAGAAGTTGTGGATGTCCCATCCCTGGAAGTGCTCAAGCCCACGTTGGATGGAGCTCTGAGTAATCTGGTCTATTGATAGGTGTCCCAGTCCACAGCAGGGAGATTGGAACTAGATAATCCTTAAGGCGTCTTCCAATCCAGCCCACTCTATGACTCCATGATTGCAGTTTTTTGTGGTCTAAAGACCAGGGAGTAGTGTAGTCTCTTCTGTAAATTTGGTGTGCTTCTCTTGGTTAAAACAAAGACTGATAGTCATAAAGGCAGCATATAAGCAATGTTTGAATAATTTTACTGTGCTTGTGTCATATATTTTGTCCTGTTTGGGAAAAAGATCCATGTTTTAATGAAGATCTAGAGAAGATTGCTGCAGATTTTAGATGGTGTTTGTGCTTTAACAGACAGCCCTTAGGTAAAAAATAGATTAAAACATTTAATTTTCTTAGTCTGACTGCTTTTGTATACTATAACATATTGTCCTCAGCCTCAGAACAGCAGGAACTTTCCACCCCTAGCCCCCATGCAGCCTGGCTAATGGAGAAATTGCTCCTGGGTGGGTGAAAAATTTAAGTGAGGTCATTGCAGGTTCTTGCAGAGTGATACACTACCAGCAATACATAATGAAAATTCATCTCATGTTGTGAAACATATTGAACTGCTAAAATAAACAAAGTGCTGGTAGGGAATGTTCTTTGAGATTATCTTTAGATTGAATCTGCTTGGACTTTTGACACCTACTCAGCAATGTCTCTTGGCACACAAGAAACATCTTATCAAAACACTGAAAAGGTTTAGTCAATAACTGATTTATTCCCTCATAAATGTCTTTATTTTTTCCCAAATTCTTTCCCGCCTTCTTTTTTATTTAGTGTTTGGATCCTTAGTTATAGTCATGCAATAACCAGGAGGTAAAGGAGATACAACTTGGAACCTTGAGAAGTACTTACCACTCTCACGGTAAAAGGTTTTTCATATAAACAGCCTACCACTAAGTTTTATACCTTCACTTTATTAATTTCACTGTGGTAATGGTATGTGCATTTCTTTTACACAGGTAGGACCTCTAGTTTTGCCAAGTGGTGGGCAAATTGGTCATTTTTAAGGAGCAGTATACTTATGCACAATATGTACATACATTAGTGTGGTATTGAAGTACTCAGTGTGACAACAGTACATGCTTGTGCTTACCTTACACTAAGTTTAGAAGCTAAAAGTAGTGTAAGAAACAAGCCAAAACTAAAACCAAACTAAAACAAAGGTGGTACATACAAGCAGGTGACACATCCCACATGTACAGGGGGCCTAAATAAAGTCCTCTGTGTGGGAACAAGTAATTAGCACATGTATAAATGAGACTCTGTAAACTTTTGCCTACAAATAGCACCATAACCTCAGCTGCAAACCGATGACTTCTTCCAGAACATAGATTTATCACCTACTTAATCATAAGCAATCTGCTTTATTAATTGCAATTCAGCACCCTCACAAAATGCAATCATACATTCTCTGCAAATGTCCTAACTGTCTCACCTTAGGATCTTATTTCTGCAAGCATTTGCTTCATGTATTCTTTAAAGCCTAACATTGACCCTCCCTACCCTGTCCTTGAACTACTTCAAGACAAAACAACAGAAAACTTAATTCTAAACAAAAGATAGTACAACTCAAGTACACAAAATATTTTGAAAGTAAAAAGAAAACAGAGATATATCTTTTCTGGCTGCATAATCCCAGCAGGAAAGCTAAGTTAGGGCTTTAACAGAATAGCCAAAATATTTGTACTTCAATCTGAAGGTGTGAACATGCAGATACATTTCCAAGGACGAAAGCAAGTCTGTAAATTTTGAGCTCCTGGGACCTGATAAAAAGAAGAGTCAGAAAACTCTTTTTAAATGTTCTTTCTGTTAAGTAAAGCAAGGACGTTATGAAGGTTATAAAGGAAAGCATTCCTTTTCCATAACTGGTAAGCTTACTGTCATGGAGGAAATCTGCTCCAGAAAAGATTTAACAGCAGTCAAGAGCATACTTCTCGCTGTGAATAATTATAACACTAGACTTCACCTAAAAAGTAATAATGTTTTACATCTCATCGTATGTCACATAAGAGTTTTGCCACCTTCCCATGCTGCAGAATTAGAGAAGTACAAACCCTTTTTGTGCAACAGGCTTGAAGCAACAAAAACAAGACTTGAAATAAGTGAACAGCTTTATGTGAGGCTTCATTCTCTAATCCAGGCACTTTATTGCAATCAGGCATTATACATAAACCTTATTCTCCTCAGACAGGTTTTGATGCAGTTTGGAGCCAGGAGGAGAGATACTGCACTACAGCAGAGTGGAAGAGGAAATGAAGGAAAATAGCACTCAGAGGAATTTTTATTGAATTCCACTCTACATTCCCTGTCCTTAAAGAACATGGTGTTATTTCCAGACCTAATCTCATCATGAGAGACTTTGGCCAAAGAACCCCTCAAGACAAGAAGATTTTGGCCTCTGTCTTCAGAGTAATGGTGCAGTGAGCCCTCTTCTGTGTAGAGGGCATTGCCTTTTTTTTTGCCAGGGTTTGGCGCATATAGTTTTCAACACAAGAATAAAGTCTCAGATTTTTTTTCCCATTAACATATGGGGCATTGAAATTTTAAAAACAAAACCAAAAGTGGTCTCTGTGTAAAAACAATCCTTGCCAGAAGGGGTTTAAGCAGCATAAGTATTTTTATTTTATCATAAGTCTTCTCTCTCCACCTCCCTACTCCATTGTGGTCCGGTTCCCCACAACTGTTCTTATTGTAATATGTTCCTGTTCTTCTACATTTTCCTCTTGCTGTAATAGATTTTTCCCCCCTTCCTGTTTCCTTCCCTAACAGAGCAGGGACTTGCTGGCATTTTACTTTGTATGAAACTTCTGAATATACCCCATTTGCAAAAGTTCCTCTTTAGCAGGGAGAGGGAAGTCAACTTTCCTTGTTATAGTTTCCATTAATTGTGCTTCAGCAGGTCACAGGAAAGCTCAGGATGTGGACCAAGTTGATTCTATAAATCACCAAGAATGGAGACAAAACCTTCTTCTGGAGTCTCCTAGATGGAAGTGAGTACAGCAGTAAAATACCATATTTGCAAGAAAAATCGTGTAATAATAACTTTGTGGGGTTTCACATTACTGCTGTAACTTAGAGATGAGCACTCAGGTGCATCAAGAGCTTTAATAGTGTATGTGTAGGTGGCAAATTATCCATTAAGAACCTACTGACTGTGGATAATGTTCATTTGATATTCTCAAAGATAATGTAAGCCTTTGTGCACATATCATCTCATGCCCCATGCTCATGACATCTAGCAGGAATACAGAAATTAGAGTTGCTGGCTACTTCTCTGAGCATAAGCATTCTTTGTCCTGCAAGCAGTAAGAACTCCTATGGAGTCAGGGAATAAAGAGTTTTGATTAAAGGCACAATGACACAGAATAAGCTAAATTTCATGTCAATGGCCTGTACCAGTCTACCATACAACATTTCTTTGCTCCACATCAATCTTCTTACTGGAATCACTTTGATGTCTGATGAATCAGAACCTTGAAAAGGGAGCCTTGTGATCCAGCCTCTCTACCTGCAAATATTTGGTACAAAATTATGAAATATTTTGAATACTTTCCTACACTCCCTGCTCCATCCACCAGATACCAAAAATGGTCTCTCTCCTGCTATCTCTGTCCTTAAGGAAATTCTATCATTTCATTTTAAGCAAAAGAACTCTGACAGACAGGGATTACCACAACGATATAAGTAAAAACTTTAGTGCTTATTCCCGTCTGGCTGTTTTTCTAGCAGCACTTCTTGAAAATAATCCTGCAATGGGATATTAGAGCTCTTGCTTTTCATTGACAGCTGGGTAGTGACTTGTATTAACAGAAAATAAACAGCCACGAGTTCACATGAAAGGTAAATCTTCTCCTGCCCTTCTCAAACACCTCCAAGCCTCAGATAGCACTGTATTCATCCCTTCTCTGATTTGAGAAGTATAGCATGTATTCTCAGACCATATATATTTAGAAAATTAAAAAAAAATTGTCTATTTTTAAGTAGCAGAACTAAAAATGTGTCAACAGACCACCTTTCACAGTACAGAAAACGATTTCTTATGCTTAGAAGAAAGACAACTATAAACACTTTTTGAAAAATTATAGCGTTGTCTAGTTTTCTAAGCATTTTCATTCTGAACATTTTATACATGGAGAAGCAAATTCATGCCTCTGAATAGTCATACAGCATTCTGGAAGGAAGTCAAGAAATTTTGTTTGGCTTTTCCTATTTCTTTCTTTATGGTGGGTACCCTGAAATATATTAATCTGATCCGTAACCACCATGCCCTTGAAAGCACTAGAGGATCTTTAGGAAAGTTACTCTCAGTAGTTCAAAATCCATATTTGCAACATGCACAGCAACTCCAATATAGTGAGTTACTGAATATAATGAACTTCAGAGATTTGCCAAGCCCTTTGTGCTAGGTGTTTGGCAGGTTTTATTCTTGATCTCCTGCTAGGGACCTTGGTGTGTTTATTGATCTTTGTCACCTAGAGGTCAAATTACATCTAGGTAGAGCTGCGCTTTCCAGCCACTCAGAAATTACAGCTGAGGAAACACAGTAGGACACAATCCCTCAGCTCTGTTTGCCACCAAGGGCTCATAAGCTCCAGGCTCCTGACCACCAGCTGGACAACTTCCACGTGAAAAGTGAGCCATTCTTCAAGTGGGCTGCTGTGGAGAATCTTTGCTTTCCATGTGTGCCTCTATTATAATTAGACAATGGTGTTCAGCCTGGCAGTTGCTTCCTTCTCTGAAGAGTTGGGACCAGCTAAAAACTGAGGGTTTTTTCATGTATCACTCCTAGCTATGTGTTCTAGTTGCCTGAAAACAGCCCTGAAAATCCCTCCCAGAGCACGTCCCATTTTTCTGTCATTGTCCCCCCTGTCAGAAGTGACTTTCCATCCCTTTCAGAGAGCTTAGCTTTGACCACAGGAGCCATGCAAGTCAGCCCAAGCAATGGGCACTTCTGGATGGGGACAGGCTGAGGCAGAGGCCGCTTCCCCTCTTTGGATAAAGTCTTTAATGGTAACTGATCACTTCAGAAAAAGGTGTAAAAATGGTGGCCTAGGATGTGAAACAATCTCTTAATGAGAAAGTGAAGAGCATCTGCATGTATTTTTGAACAAGGCTTTCATAACCTATTTTATACTAGTGGGGGTTTTGCCTGCGCGTGCAGATATGCAAATCAAGACCAAGTGCTCACATAGACCAAAATTACAAACCAATGCATGTATTATTTCACTGCATCATTAATAGTCAAACAGCCATTTGTTAATAGACTAAATTGCAATCATCTTTTGAGAATTATTTTAAAGAAGTTCCATAATTCAGAAATTTCACATCTTACTAAGTCATTGAGAATTTCCTCAAAATGGAAAAGTAGAAAAAAAATTTACTTTTTTTGTTCTAAACAAGACCTTTTTTTAGTTACTTAAATGTGCTTTGGCAATTTTACAATGGAAAAGCTTTGGGGTTTTTAATTGCTTCCATTTCATTTGCAGTTTTTATTACACCTCTAGCTGGACTTTATCTGTTTACACTAATCACTTTTAAAATACCACCTTGGGACGCAAATGTTCTTTTCTATTCTCTGCATGGTCAAATACCTTTTGTATCATAAACTTTGTGGAGGTAGTCTGATGATTAAATAGATTTAAAGAAAGTGCATGTACCTGGCTATATATAATAAGGAGGTGATTGAATTGTGTTGGTGGTGTAAACTCATAAGGGAAGTGATAATGTGCATTAGAGCATTATATTCCCCACTGACTGGCTGTGTTTTATTTCATCTGCAAACAAGTAAACACAGCAGGAGATACATCTTGCCCAGCTGAACACCTTGCCAGGCTTAGTTTGCGAAGTATGCAGTGCTCCTACACCGACTGTGCTGCTTACATGCTGCCAGGAGTGACATGCCATCTCTCAAAGGACAGCTTATTTGAAACCCTGGGGCCCCTCCTGGCCTACCTGATCTGCAGAAAAAAAGGCTCTTGAGAAAAGGAGTTGCCTCTCTGGATGGTCCCCTGCATTCCTATCCTCAGAGCTGAAGTCGCTGAGAAAAGGTAAACCCACTATCTCCTGCAGGCTCTGATCCAGAGGGCACTTCTGCCCCACACTGAGGGGGTGGGCTGAGAGGGGCTGATCAGAAATCACCTCTTCAATAGAGGTGAACACATGAGGTCAGATGTGTGAGGAACCAACCAGAGCCTTCCTCTCAAGGTAGAGCCAAATTTGTTGGAAAATACTTCAAAATCTGCCACTTAGGGGAAAAAAAAATCTTATGATGGGCAGTTTCTTTTCCTCTGCCTCAGTGTTTTCTGAACCAAAATGACAAATTGCTTTTGGATTTTCTTTGTTTCATTTTAAGGAAGAACAGAACAAAAAAAAAAAAAAATGCAAAGTGAACAAGTCACTGACTTCCTTGGGAGATTTTTTTGCAGTTCTTCAAGTCAATGTTGTCAGGCGACATTTCACTAGAAATCCAGACTTTAGATTTGCATCTATTTGAAATGAAACTGCAAATCCAGCCACTGCTGATGAGAATTGTAATGCTGATTGTTCTTATTCTATCTATATCGTCTATGGGAATGACATCACTGAGTACCTAAAAGACCTTACATCAACAAAAAATTGCATTCTACTTGTACTGTAAAAATAGATCATAATTATTTCTGTAGTCTCTAAAGAGAAATTGATTTTTTGTGCCTTCTGTGAATGCTGCAATGCTATTTTAGTGTAATGCTTTTATGTCTATGGCAGCCAATTGCTTTGACCCTGAAATCTTCCTTGCAGTTCTGCTGACTTGCTGAATCACAGTTCATTCATATCCTCTTGCCACAGAATAATGTGCTGAACACAAAACTTGCCATAACAGCAATATAAAAAATGCCACAAGATAATGCAAAAGTAAATATAAAAGAAAAAAATGGAAAATACATAAAATAATAATAAAAGACCTGTGAAGTTCAAGCAAATGTAAATGGCAGTGTTACTTTATATGCCACAGTTTCAAGTATAGGTCTTTATCCCTGAAGGGCTCATATGAGATCTTTATCTGGCTTCCTCTGGTGTTTCAGTGATGGTAAGAACACTAGGTCAAGGAATTCAAGTCTGATTCTTGCATCACCTTTTATTACTCTCATAGGATATTAAAACTTCAGAATAGTATAAAATGGTTTTGGAGTGATGGAGGTTCCTTAATTTCTCCTAATTCCTCTTAGAGATGTAGCTTCTGCATGACTGGGACTAGATCTCTAAGATATCCAGACGCACCTTTTGTGTTATAACATTAAAGTTCTTTAAGTGTCAGAAATTCTGTTTCCTGAAAAGAAAAAACACTAAAAGCCAATGAAGCAGTTTGGACTTAATGCCTGGTTGGAAGCCCACGCACACCAATGCAGATTAATCTCTCTTTCCTTTCCTTTCTGAGCGCATCTGCCACCTTGGCCTCACTGCTGTTCCTCCAGCATCCAACACGCTTCATATCTGGGGTCACACAACAGGAGAGATTTCCCCTGCTGCAATTTAACACCAAAGGCACCCCTCAACCATATCTTGATTTGTTGTGTCTGGGATTGACCTGACCTCTGACCAGATGGACCTGTACCCTCATTCCTGCCTTGTGCTCAGAGGGACACTACTGTGAATTCAAGAGATATGCATGTACTCCCTTTCTTTCCTCTGTCACCTGAGTGAGTCATCCTGACCTGCTTGCTTAGAGAACATTGAATACAGCAGACATCTGGCCGTTTGCTGACCTCCACCCAGGTGGAGATTAATCCTCTCTGAATCAAAGGATACATAATCGTAGAACAACTCATAATCTTCAGTTAGCTCCTTTAAAAAAGCAGTCCAGAGGAAGGTCCTGCCCTGCCTGTTGAAAGCTGGATGGTGTGCAGCCAGAGCACTCTGAAGACAGCCACCTTCAGTCCCCAGCTGTCCCTCAAAGAGGCAGAGGATGAAGGCTCTCTTCCTGGCAGGATGCAGCCCCCTTCACTCTCTGGTCTGGGAATGAGGGGGTGCAGTGTAAGGGCAGCCAGGGAAAGAAGCTGGGAACACTGAGGTACACCCTGACTTCCACAGTCCCAAATTCTCACCCTACATCCCTTCCCTTCTGCACATTTTTTCCTGAGTTACTTGACCTTCTCCATACAGAGCGAGGGGAATGTGAGTACCTAAACAAGGACTTTGAATCCCTGCTAAACCCTTTGGGGCTTGTGACACCAAAATCTTGTTGAGTAACTAGGCATCAGTTTCCATGCACTTTTCTGCCAGTGACAGCTATAGGCAGGATCCTGCACAACGTGGTCACACTACCTTGCTGTCCACTGCAAAATTTATCATGGCAGTAAGACCAACAAGTGTGTGAGTGTGCTTAGATATCTCCCTGTCCCAGCAATGAGAATTTTCTTAAGCCTTGCACTGATCAGATGTTCAAACCATGATGGATATCTCATTGCTTTTTATTTCTTCCTGCTGTGTGGTTCATCCAGAAGCAGTGTTTACTGATACTGCAATGAATACAACCTGGAAGTAGAGAAGCATGAAACTCAGAGGCAGAAATAAAGATGAGAGATTTTTTTTTCCGAGCCACAACTGAAGCAGAGGCTTTTTTGGTTTCCAAAGGATTCTGGTCTTCAAGACCCTAAATGAATCTTTATTGACATATTATGCAGCTGAAAGGAGACTGCTGGTAATAACAGATAAATTTGAAACCTCTGTTCAAAACCTGAATTCCTCTTCTAAGAAACATCATTGAAAGATAAGAAAGGACTTTTTCTGTTTACCAGCCACAAGTGCTTTATCCCATTAACTCCATTATCAGCCTTACTTTCTTCTCCTGGTTGGACTCCAGGACGCTCAGATTCCTCCTGGCAACACCCATAGCGACATATTTGCCCCAGCAGCTGCTTTGCTTCAGTGACCTGGCCACACCAGGGCATGTACTGGGCTTACAGACCCCATGAAACACCTTAAGGTACCTGCCAGGCACAGCAGGATTATGGGGTGAGGCCTCTCCACTGCACTCCTGAGGAGCTTAATAAGGGAGGAAATTAGGGAGTCATAGCTTATTTACAGATGAACAGGAAAGTGTGAGTGTGAGGTGCAGTCATCCATGGGCTGCTCAGTTACCTGGAGTGTAGTTATAATACAATAGCTTTGTGTAGGCGCACTATTGAGTAGGGCTTGGGTACACAGCCAGTTACTTAGGGGTGCAATGAGACCATTTAAGTCAGATCCTTGCCAAAAGCAGCACTTTTACTCCACCATTTGTAAACAGAGACTTACAGCCATCCAAATCCTACTATATCTGAAGAAAGTGCCTTACAGGGTCACAAGCTGTGTCACATGGCCTGCACTGCTCCTGCTTCTGAAACTGGTGGGATTGGAATGGCAGCCTGCCATGTTCTCAATGCTCAGCAATCAAAACAGTAGATAAAACTTCCCCAGATGTCTGACACTAGACTGCATTCAGGAGTGTAGCATAAAACAATTGAGTTTGTGATGTTATTCCATCTCAACCTCTGATGTTCTAAAAAATTACACCATGTCTAGCTTCAGAACAATTTTTTTAAATCTTACATAGTTTTCAGGCACTGTTCCTTTCAGCTTCCATGAAATTTAGGATTCTGGCTTTCTCTTGCATGTCCCGCATTCACAGATGAAAGATACATTTCTAGACAGTTATGTTCAATATCCTACCTGATGTGTAGGAGAATATTTTTATTTTTTTAAGAGAAATAAATAGAAGGAAAGATAGAAAGGAGAGCAATACATTAATCTAGGATTTACTGTCACAACAAGTAAGCAGTGTTATTTTAGGAAGCTCTTCAGAAACAGGATTCCCTTAGTCTGTTAAGTCATCAAAAATAAAGCATTAGCCAACTCCTCTCTCAGTGTGGTGGTAACACTGGGCAATCCTCTTCTCTGCACACACATGGCAGCAGTGACCCTGACCTGCAATGAAAGCCACCCCAATGTTTGGAGGCATAACTGGCTATAAATGACTCACTAATCCTGTAATATTTCCGTTCACAATGAGGATCAAGTCTAAATGACAATGACATGATCCTTTTTTGAAATGAAAGGGATGAGTCCTTCTTGTCTGTGCTTCGCTGCCCTTGTTACTGTTCTTATATTCTAAATAAGATGGTGGCTGTGGCTAAGCAAAGCAGGAAATAGCAACTCTTTAATTTGTTCCAGACGTGTCTGATGAGACAATACCTCTCACCACATGATCTTGCCTCTGTAACAACTAGCGTCGGCATATTGATCAGCTGAGATGGCTGAAGTAAAATCAGGTTTCTACCACACATGGAAAATCTGACCACGAGGTTTACAGAGGAACTGGGCTGGGCCCTGCAGGGCATAGTCAGAGCTGAGTTATCTATGGAAAAGCAGCACTGTCTCCTCATCCCAAGCAGGAGGTCTGTGGCTGACATCCGCTCGCTGTGGGAAAATGGAAATATGCTAGTTTGGCTGCTCTGCTGAGGAAAATAAAACAGATGAAGCTGTGCATAGGTCCTGTCAATAACACTGCTGTGAGAGTCTTAGTCTGCCTGAGCTGCCTGACCCCAGTCACACATAAACAACAGATGAGTGTGAAGGGAAAAGAGATCCTGGTCATCTAATAAAGATGACCGCACAGATGAAATCAAACAGACCCAGACTGGGATTTAACCATGTTACCAAAGCAATCTGCAGCCTGTAAACATCTGGAAACAAACGTACGTAGAGTTCATGCTGACTTCTGCCAATCTGTCAAGAAACTCCGGAGGAGGAGAGCCGGCCTGGAGAAGCCCAGCAGGGTGGCAGGCACCATCTTCCCCGGCAGCAATCCACAGGGGAAGGCTCTTTCAGGACTGCCAAAGGATGTGCTGATTCAGGGACACCCCTGAGCCCCACCATCCTGCCCATTGGTGGGGATGCTGTGGGGCAGAAGTCTCAGAGAAGATCTAACAACACCATGGTACTACTTCTGTCAGCAGTGACTATGCCTTGACAGCATGAGGGTGAGATTAGCTCTATCTCTCTACCCTGCTATTAGTGCATGTGACACCAGACCTGAAGCATACTGTAGCAATGTGTTAAGACTCCATAAGTACTTCACTGAGTGACTCAAACATAGCTGGTGTACATTCAGTGCATTTCAGAAGAGAGGCTCATCCCTGTTGAGGTCTATTTGTTGCCATTTTTAGTTTATGATGTAGGAATTCAAGGGCAGTCTGTCGTCAGATCATGAAGACAATCTCTTTATGCTTTATAGGTAAAAGACAGGTTGAGGTTTTTCTTTTTAAATGTAATTGGTTTTATTACCAATTAGCATGCTCTTGTTTGTCAGACTTTTGATTGAAGTTCTAGGATATGTTTATACAAAGTCATGTTACCACCTCTAATTTGATGGCCTCAATAAATACTATTATTTTGCCAATTCACTATGACTTTGTAGGGCTTGGGTCTTGGAGGTACTTCAGCAGTTCTACCCTTTAGTCATGTCAACACTGCTTGAAAGATCTAAAATACTTAGATTTAGACCAAAGCTCACAGCTGAGATCTTGCTGGACATTACTGAGTTTAGTTTGTGTTCAAAGCCAGAATTAAGAGATATTTGACGTTACAAAATATTTCAAAGTATTCATTCCTAATAGGAGTAAATAAAATAATAAAGTCAATAAAAGATAACACATTTCCATTGCAATCTATATTTATACAACAACTTGTAATCTAAAGACTAGCCCTAGAATGCAGAGTGCTATGACTTAACAATTTAGAATTGTTCTTCCCACAATCTCAGCATAGTTACCTGTGCAGTGGAGAAACAGACCTTTACCAGCTTGTCAGAGTGCTCTGTATTTGAATGTAAACTACAGTGTCTCTGAAAATGGGGATGAATACAAAGACAAAAGGAAACTAAAAACCCTAAATAGAATTTGGCCAGGAAATGATGCTGACTCACTCTCCCACAAATTATATTGTCTCCTAACTGCCTATAAAAGATTAAAATCTAGTGTCTTGGGAGACGTTGTCTACTTTTGTCATGATATGCTTTTATTGATTAGGGAAGTTGACATTTGAAAGGACTGTCCAACACAGGGCAAAATAGAAAGCAAAAATAATCCCTGAGGTATCCATTTCTGTTGTGTCCATGCCTTCTGTCTCAAGATTCTACTCCCTCTGGATGCAATGGCAAAACCAACTCTGATGACAATGCAGTGATGTTGAGCACTGAGGTTCCATTTCCCATATTATTCTGTTGGGAGAAGGGGCTGCTAGAATACTTCAGGGATGTGCAAGAACTACAGATGACAATGGCAAATGCCAAGGTAATTGTGTCACAATTCTTATTTCGAAAACCATAAATTGCCTGGAAATATACCTTATATAAATTTCAAAGCTGTTTTCAATACAGCACTCTGTTTCCATACACCTGTGCACTTTGGCTTAAATCTTCCAAGCACTGTCATTGCAAGGTGATCTTTATGAACATTAATTCAATAGCTGGATGGCTAATACACCATTTTGATCTCTGACAGAGTCCATGCCAATCCTGAAAATAGCAACTTGAAAACACTTTGTCTTGATGCCCGTCTCTGAATCAATGAAGTGATCCAATTCATTTGTACCGAAAAGCTTGGCCGCTGAGCTGTGAAGCTCTGCCTACAGCACCTGACACACACTAGATGTTTTAAAGGGAAATCCTTTTAATTTGCCAGCCCATATGCAAGTGAATTCACCTTGCAAAACACTGAATTTTAAATTAAAATAATTGTGTGCAACCAGAAGGGGTTGTTTCATTGAAAAAATGAAGAAACCCTAGCACTTTATACAGTGTTTTCTATAAGATGATTAACAGAATAATTGAAATTCAAGTATTTGGATTTGTATTCCCAGGTAGATTCTCATTTTAACATAGAAGATTTTATAGATAGAGACACTAAGATCATTTAAGGCAGGAAGATCACTAATCTTAGATTTAGTATCCCATTTAGATTACCAGAGAGGAAATGGCTCATCCTTGCTTGTTAGACTCTAGAAATAGCCCAGTCCTGATGTAACTAGTGCTTAAAAATAAAGGTGTTTGCACTGATAGCAGACAAATCAAGTTATTGCAGAGAAAGTGGGAACCCCCCAGGCACAAGCTGTAGCTGGCATGACAGAGGGATTCCCTACACACAGGCTGAAAAGGAGACTCTATGAGGTGCAGCTTGACTGCTGAAAAATAAGCAATTCAAGGGTAAGAACTAGCTAAATAAAAATTGCATCAACAATAGGAGACCACTTCTGAGAAGAATTTTAGGGGGAAATAATAGTGAAATAGATTAGTTCCTTGCATACTCACTGAAGAGAGGCTGTTTGCTATTACAAGCCTCTCTCCCAAGGCATCTTCCCCATTACTAGAAGAGTCAGCTATTCACATCATGTCCTTTCACGTCATTTTTAATCTATGATTTAGTTAAGCCAAATATTTAATTAGAGATTTCAATATAAAAGCAATTAGCAAGCTTCCTATGTATAAACCATAATTATGATGCAGCTTAGTAATAGAAGAATGACTAATAAACAACATTTTGTTGAAATTCTGTTTAGATAATTTTGAGATATGTTTTAAACTGCTGATTTATTTTTGACTCACCAGTCTTGGCTAAAAACAAATTAAATCCTCCCATATCTCATATTTTTGCTTATAATCTTTATTGCTTTGCAAATGCCAGCGTGTTGCTTTGTTATGCTGTGACATCACAACAGAGCAGCTTGTGGCAATGGCATCACATGCCTACACCATAACAATGCAAATAAATTTCTTGTTAGTAAGAAAAGAGTTTCCAGAGTATTAAAATATAATTGCAGGTTTCAGGACATGGTCCCACCCCAGTAGAATCAGGCTGATCCTACGAAAGCTGATGCTTCAGCCAAGGCACTTATTTGTAGCAGGATCCTTCATAAAACCAGAACAAGATAAACAGGAAACCCTCTCTATGTCATCTAAATAATAAGTATCTTCACCAGACTTCTATTCATGTCGGGGTCATCTTGCAATTATTGATTTATGATTATGGGTTTCAGGTGAGAGGTAAGAACCACTTTGTTGATAACTCAGAGGTAAGAGTTTATGAAGTAAAATGAGGCAAGAGGGATTGAGCTGCTGGAGGATGGGATAGACGGAGGAAAGAGCAGGTGAGTGCCGTGGGAGTGGCAGCTGGAGTGCAGGACCTATGAGCTGTGCATGCCTGTGGCTTCTTGTGTCACTGAAGTGGTGCAGTGAAGAAGCAGGCAAGGAATTCAGCTCTGCGTCACTTACTTTGTATCTGGTAACATCTCAGAAAATTCTCCCCTTGGAAGCAATTTAAAAAAACGCTTACAGCAATATCTTAAGGCAATTACAAACACCAGCTTATGAAGGAGTTAGCATGCACACAATAATCTTTCAAAAATCAGAGATAAGGAAATGGTGGCTATCTTAATTTCTGCCTCCAGAAATCAGCTTCTCCAACCACTGCATATCTGTCCAGTCTGCTGTGTCTTGCCCCCCTTTCCATATTCACTTTTGCCAAGGGATAGGAAAGACAGGAATCAGCAATGTTGTTCCCATCCCTTCCTAAAGCAGGAAAGTTTCACTTGATTCAGGAATTATTCTATTGCATCTGTGCCAGCAGAGGGACTGGAGACTGATGGAGGCCGGGTGCTAATTCCAAGCTTCTCCCATGCTTCTGTCCCTCCACCCCTACCTCCCTCCCTCCCTCCCTCCCAAAACTCAGGCATCTCCAGCAGAATAGGAGAAATGCTCTCCAACAAGGTGGTGAAGTACACAAAATCATCCCTCTGCCTTTATTGTCATAGACTTCAGTAGACCAGGTCATCTTTACACAACTAGTTTTCCACATGTAATAATGTGGATTTCTAGAGGAGTTATGGACTGGCCTTATGTCTTATTCTGATGCTGTAAAATAAGAAACTGCCAGCTTCTTTTCTTCTCAGATGCTCTTTTTCATCACTTTCACAGAAGGGAGCTATTCAAAACTGGAGGTAAAATTAAGCAAGTGTGGGTAGAAGAGTCATTTGTACACCAAATGCCCTTGCATGTAAGGCTTCCTGCATTTGCATGGTGCTCTTGGATGGAGGCTCTGTCTGCTGCAGCAGAAAGCAGCCATTTCTTTGGAAAAGGTATGCTTGAACAAAGTAGTGGGTCATTTTATTGCCATAACATTATTTTCACTTCACTGCTTTAAATAATCTGTAAGACTGCTAGGAATTAAAAATAATTAACAAGAATTACTCTGTACAGAACTGGTTAGAGTATGTGTCCATGCCTGGCAGTATACTAAAGCAACCTTGATGTTTTTTGGAAGCAAGACCAAACATCCTGGAAAAGACAACCCATATTTGCTTTGTGGAACAGGTCTCCTTTCACAGTTTGAACCAAATCTCACTGAAACCCCAGGAACCTTCACAATTGGTGTAATTGAACTCTGTGTCAGGGAAAATTGGCATGATTTTCTAATAAAAGACCTAGCTCACTTAGGAATCCCTCCTGAGCTTACTGGGGAGAGGATAAGTCATAAAGTCTGGATGTGTCTTATAGAACAAATCAGCCTTTCCACCTTCAAAGCTAAATAAAATGTTGACTTCTCTTGATTTGCTGTTTCATAAGGAGTTATAGAAATACAAACTAGAAACAAAGTCTCCACATGAGAAAAATAGGATTTGTTTTTAAAAACTCTTAGCTCGTAGGAAAGTTAAATCAACTAGTGTATTAAGCAGTGGCAGACTGTTAGATAGCCAGGCAATCTGATAGGAAACATTTCCACTTTGGAAGGGTGTATCCCAGTTCAAGTGAAAGGGACATATGGGGACTATGACAGACTGAGGACTGTCAACTGAGAGAACACACTCAATTGAAAACTCCAGGAGCTAGGAACTAGGAAAAGTTGTGTTTTAATGAAGGGTGATCTGCTGTCTAATCACTAATTTTGGGAAAGCCCACAACTTCTTCAGGAAAAGAGGGGTACTGATATAAGGCCAGAAACTGCTTCTCTGATATTATTGGCAAGACATTTAATTATTTCAGTGAGGAAAGGACTGGACCCTTAGGTGAAGGCATGAAAATGTATCTACATACAAATGAAGCAGCATCAGCAGGAGAGAAAGCCTATAGTGTGGACACAGCTAATTGTAAATGCAAGTCCACGAGAGATTCCGCATTTATGTTTGCAAAAAGACAGACAAGACGTGAAAAACAAGCCTTTTAGCCGAGGAAAATGGATATTAATTCATTTCCCCAGCTAGGGCACCTGTGCAAACAATACCATCCCCCAGCAATTAAAATAGAAAACTCCATAGTTAATAGGGCAATGTTGATTAACACCTGACCAGTTTACAGGGGTAGAAGAATAAATTTGGCCGATCTGCAAAATGAAATTATGTTGCCTAAAAAGCCATTATTTCACACTCAGTGCTTCTACAAGAATAATTTTGCTCAGAGAAAAGCAGAATATGTAACTATTTTTGTGAGGTTTGAAAAAAGTTTTGATTTGGTAAATCTAAATATTCCATGAATGTAATTTTTAAACAAACTTGATTTCTAACTGTTTTATAAAGACCAAGTATTTTTGTTGCAAACCAAGCTAATTTTTTTAACCAGAAAAATATTTTGACACAAGTGAGTACTTGAGTAGTTTAAAAACATTCTTCTAATGCCTTTCCAAAGTAGAAGTTTAATTAAATCAACTGACGCTCGTGAGTGATTTTGATATCAACTTTTTATTTAATGTTCAGTAAAAGTCTTCTTATCAGAACACCCCCGCTCCAACAAATCCTAAGATAATGAGTTTTGATAAATTTTGAGAAAATCAGTTATATCACAGTCCTCACTGAAGCAGTTTACATCACCCAAAATCTTGAAGGTGGTTTTTGGCTCTCTGGAAAAGTGGACCTTAGAAACATGCAGGAAAGTCAGACAATCTCCTTTTTTCCGCTTCTCTCCTTTTTTTTTTTTTTTTTTTTTTTTTTTTTTTTTTTTTTAAGCAGAGTTATGGAAGTGGATTTGAAGTGCTGATTCTCCTTGTTTCCTGGCAAGGGCATTCCCCTGGCACACGGTCCTTGGCTTGGCCTCTGTGGCTGCTGGTGGGGTGTTTGCCAGCCTGCGCTCCAGCCTGGTCCTCTTCTTGTTCCCAGCAGGGACANTTTTTTTTTTTTGCTGTAAGAGCAGAAAATTTCCTTGACCAGGAGCTTCTAGTCTACAGCAAACATGTTTCATTTATGTTTGCATTCAGCTCTAGTTGTTCCACTTTAGGAGGGAAATGAACACCATGTGTTGATCACTAATACTAAAAAAAAAAAAAGAAAAAAAGAAAAAAAATCCAGGATCTAAGAAAATAGCCAAGAGGCCTATTCTTATCCTATTGCTAGGAAGACTAGAGATTTGTGAGACCAGAATACTTTCTATCTTATATTAAGGTCTGTAACTAGACTGACTGGAGTTGAAGTAATCAGAACCCTTTAGATACTTTTAGCATCAGACATGTATATATCATCCACCTAGCCTCAGACTGACCTCAGTTTAAGGTTAACTTGAATTTTATTACAAGTTAATTTAAAAGAAGAAGAAAACCAAACCCAAACCATGAGGTAACTGCCAACAGCTGAGCAGGGCAGCAGCCTGTCACAGCCAGCCAGCTCAAGGCATTCCTCAAAGCAGCCTATTCACAGTCTGGCAAAACACAGATGGGTTTTATTTACAGCTTCCCAGCACCATCCAGACCAGCAACTAATTGAGAATGTACTATTTTCATGCTTGATCTTTGCTGAGCTATAAATGATGAGCACTGAAGAAGTATTTTCCCTCACATGCTTAAGCAGTGCAACTTAAACTTGTACTCATGAAATTTCCAAGCAATCACTGACAACTGCCAAAAGCTCATTAAAGATTATGGACCACTGAGTCATCATGAAATGATTTTTGAGTGACCTAAGAAAACATTTTATGTAAGAGACTTTGTGGATTGAGGAGGAAGGATGCAAGCAATCCCTTTAAGTGCAGGTTTGGAACTAGGTGTAGGACATTAGGCCTAAAGTTTGGAAACTGTGCTCCTTTCATTTTGTTCCAATCCCAGCTTTGCAGGGTGAGTCAGAGAAAGGCTGGCAAGCAGCTGTGTGAGAGACTACCTCACAGGAGATAAGGGAACACTGAATACCTCTATCACCTTGGTTCCCTCACTACTTAGAATGAAATTGCAGGAGCCTACCCCAGCTTTTCCATGTGCTGACTTCTCTCAGGACTCTGCTGCTAATTAAGTTTGCAGAGCAGGATAGAAGAGAGAATTTGTAGAAGGCTCTGGATGTGGAGATTGAGGAATTTGAATTTGTTCTGCAGGAGAAAGGGAAGAAAAATATGAGTGGGAAATTATTGTGCTAGAAAGATTGCTATGCAGAGCCACATAAGACTGCCAGTGGAAGATAAAAAGACAAAATACACTTAAAGTAAAATTGCTGTGTAAGCAACTCAGTAGGAAGAGAGAATTATTTTGCTTCATATTAGGAGAGTTTTTGGGGCAAGGATCATGTTTTTTACCATTTCTTATCTAAGTGGGTAAAACTCTCTTGTCCATTCTATTTACATAATTTTTTTTCCTGTTGTTAAGATTAAACTGGGAGTGGAACTCTACTGTCCTAGGCATTGTATGGGTGAGGAGAAGAGGGCAATCTCACCCTCTTACAGTCAAAACAGACAAGTCAGACAAAAAATAGAAAAAGGTGATAAAGCAGAGATCCACACCAGCAAATACCTGTAGTACCTGTAGCTCACTGGGAGCAGGGGACAGGAGCATGGTAAGTGAAAGGAGAAGACAAAGCAAAGGAAGGAGAGAGAGAAGGGCAGGCAGGACAGAGAGTGGAATCATCAGAGGCAAGTCCAGGGGAGACTAGAGATGAAGAGCCTTGGATAAGGCTTGTGCATCTCAGCAAACAGCTGCTTGGCACCAGCTAGTCAAAGCTGTAGAAAATATTATCAGTGTCTGTGAGGCTCATCTCATGTTTTCTGTGGCTCTTGGCACAAATGATCAGTCATGTCCCTGAAGGCCACACTTCTGGAAAGACAAGAATTCCCAGACCGACTGACAGATATAATTTTTCACTTGCATGTTTCTAAATATGGAAAGACTTGGAAACATTTCTGTCTGTGTGTCTTATTCTGCAAAAAAAGTGGTGTTAGATCAGGAAAAATTGCATGGAAATCCCTAGCAAGTTCTTGAAATTGTTTCAGCAAGGGAAAAAATAAAGGAATGTACTTATTTAAGTTCAAACGTTTTACTTTGAAAATTTTCAAAAAATATTACTTGGATTTATTTGTGAATTAATTGGATTAAACTGTACCTTCATTTTATTTGGCCTTAAATGTTTTTTTTTTAAATACTGACTAAGCCAAAAAAGTCACTAAATAGTGTCCTATACGCAACATAAGCCTAAGTGTTATTTGATATCAAATTAAAGAATGCAGTGAAAAGTTTGTCGCTGTACTAAGTAAAGCAGTCAGAATTTATCATTAATGCTATAACTAACCTCTTAACAAATGTTTTATATACTACACCGCTCTTCTCTTTCTTTTTAAGGTGATCTAGACAAATTAGTTGATCGAGAAAATCCTGCTTTTTCATCAAGAGCAGTGTTTATTTACCCTGCTCTCAAAACAAAACAGAACTTACTTTCAGCTTTTCAGACACTAGACCTTTCCATTCAAACACTGGAGAAAACAGGACTGGCTACATGTTATTCTGCAGGTTAGCCTTTTCAAAGTGAAAGGAAAAGGAGTTTTGGAGTTCATCTCTTTCTGTGGAAATTAATTTCTAGAGGAGTTTTCACATAGAAAGTGAGGGGTTCCTATGAAACATCTCAGAGTCCTCCACTTCCGTGGTCTCACACAAGCAAAGGCACAGCCTTTAAGGAGCCATTTCCAGATTTGGTGTGAGTTTAATGGTGAAAGACAATACCCTAATTTGCACCCAGGAATGAAATGGAAGTAGAACATAGCACAGACTGCATCCTTTAAGAAAGTCGGGCCAACAAGCCAGCAACAGCATGCCACCCCAGCTGTAAGCAATCCCAACCCATAGCCAAACTATGCAGGGCCTAAACTGTGCTCTGCACTTGGCACAGCAAATAAGCAATCTAATGGGCGAAGAATTTACACACTAAATTTAGTTGTGTTGCCACAATGAGATCAACCATCGTGGTCATTATGGACTAAGGGAATATGAAAATCACAGACTTCACCTCAAAAGGCTTGGGTATGACACAAGTAATGTTTTGTTGATGCTTCCATTCATTTTAAAGGTATTTTTGAATAAACACAATAGAAGCAAACTTTACTGAGACATTGAAAGAGGGGTACAACACCTCTGTGAGTAACAGTCCAAGAGCCCTTCCACTACAGACTGCTTAGGGATGGGTAGAAGAGGTCGCCCAGGCCCAGGTGAAGAATGTGACATAACATTGAAAAAGCACAAGAGGCACTTAAAGTTGCAGCCTGGAGAGCTACAGGAAGTCTTTCAGGCTAGTAGAAAGAGTGTGAATATGATATGTAGCTCATTAGAAAACCAGTGAAGGGTTTAAAGGGAAGAGAGGCTTGAATAAAAAATGCCTTTTTTTGGCAAACCAAGAGGGAACGATGAAGAAGCCCATAGTGGAAATCACTGCAGTAATTATTCAACCACTCATGAATTCCTGCACCATATCCAGCGTGGGTTCCTTGTACAGTCTAACCAGGGAGGCAAATGCCCCTTTTCAAATATGGGCCTGGAGAAGAAGTTTGGCTCTGGCTGTGCTTGCCACAGAAAGAGGCAAACAGGACAAAAAAAAACTGTTTTGACTTCTGCAGGAATTTAAACAGATTTTGCCAATATTCTTTGCATGAGAGGAGTCCAATAAAATGACAAAAAGAGATTGATGCTGCCCAAGCTCCAAACACACTTTCCTCATGACTTTTCATAGTTGATGCTTGAGGTGTATATATAACTTATCAGAGGTATGCACACACTTCTGCCTACCCACTTTCAGAACACTAAAGTCAGTATAAAATGCACACAAAAGTGGAAGATGGTTGGAGAAAATTAACAAATTATATATGGATTCATTCTATTGATTCTGTTCATGTTTTGCAGCTTCAGAAGATCAACTTAAATAAAATGCTACTTTAGTAATTTCACAGAAGGCTAATGCTCAAAATTGCAGCTGAGAATGAAGCAAATTATTAAAATTAAAATTAAAGTTAAAATTATGGGAAATACAAGTGTAATGTACAACACAATTACATATTGCCAAATAGATACTACCCATTACCATTATTCTGAGAGGGATTGAAAAACACCTGGAGGACAATGCAGTCATTGGTTACAGCCAGAATGGCTTCTTGAGGGGAAAATCTGGCTTACCAGACTTAATTTATTTTTATGACAAGGTAACCCACCTAGGTGATCAAGGGAGGCCAGCTGATGTAATCTTCTTGGATTTCATTAAAGCTTTCAACACTGTCTCTCACAGGATCCTGCTGGACAAAATGTCCAGCTGGATAAACACGTTGTGAGATGGGTGAGCAGCTGGCTCATGGATCGAAAGCAAAGGTTTACAGTGAGTGAGGTGACATCAGACATCTCTAGTGGGGCTCCATCCTCGGCCCTGTGCTCTTCAACATCTTCATAACTGAGTTGGATGCAGGACTGGAAGGGATGGTAAGCAGGTTCACTGATGATGGAAAACTGGGAGGAGCTGCTGACTCCCTTGAGGGCAGGGATGTCCTGCAGAGAGACCTCAATAAACTGGAGGGTTGAGCAGTCACCACCCAAGTGAAGGTCAACAAGGAAGTGTCAGATTCTGCACCNGAAGCTGTGTGAGGAGTGGCTGAGGTCACTTGGTCTGTTCAGCCTGGAGGAGAGAAGACTGAGAGGAAACCCCATATCAGTTACAACTTCCTTGTCAGGGGAAGAGAAGGGGCAGACAATGATTTCTTCTCTAGGGTGACCAATGATGGGACCCGAGTGAATGGCCTGAAGTTGTGTCAGGGGAGGTTTAAGTTGGATATAAGAGAAAGGTTTTTCACCCAGAGGGTGGCTGGGCACTAGAACAGGCTCCCCAGGAAAGTGGTCACAGCACCAAGGCTGACAGAGTTCGAGAGGTGTTTGGAAAATAGTCTTGGGTACATGGTGACTCCTGGGATTTGTGCTGTGCAGGACCAGGAGTTGGTCTTGATGATCCATGTGGGTCACTTCCAACTCAACACAATCTGTGATTTTGTGATTGAACTTTTTCATTTGCCAATCCTCATAAATAGTCATTGTGAATTTACCTGCCATTGCTGGAGTTTTATGTTTTTCAGAGAACATTTTTTCCACATTTTTGCTACCTATAACTTTACTTCCTTCTTTCTTTAGGATCATATTATGTCTATCCTTTGACATAACACTGTAATGATCCAGGCATGCAACAGCTGACCTAAGCAAGGTATCTAGAAATGCTGTCTTCTGCCTCTGGTTCTGCTTTTTTAACTCAACTTGGAATTAACAGTGAGGAATTCCAGGACCTGTATCCCTTCATCCACACCCAAATCTTTCAGATTTCTAAAAGAAGCCAGATGCATGCTGTCCTCGAGAGCAGGAAAGGAAAGAGCTCCTTTATTTCTTTGACTGAAAAGAGAAGGATGGGGAGACCAGTCAAGAGAGGAGATAATAGCCAAGACACTAGACACTTACATTTTAAATACAAGAAAAGACATGGTGTCTTGAAAATAAACAATTCTCTTCCATGTTTCAGAACCAGAAATATTTTGTCCCTGACACCCGTGCTGCTATTATTTTTTCTTGGTTTTTTTCTCTGTTGTATCTCTACAGTGTTAACAATTAGACTTCTTCCTTTTTCTCCAGGAGAAAAACTTTTAGTTTTTCAAAATAGAGATGAAAAGGTATCCAAAATGAAAAAATCTGGAATAAACAGAAGTTCTAATAATATAACTGGGCTCATTAGAGGAATAGCATGATCTAAAGAATATCTAATGACAATCAAAACCACATCTGCAGCTTTTTATTCACATATCTGCTAGGCCAAGAGAAGAAACACAATTAGTGCAGAATCTGAGCCCCATGAAAAACAAAAGGAATTTTTTCCATTGCCTTTTGTAAAAATTGTATTAGATTCTTTGTGCTCATAACAAAACATCCAGTTTGTTAGAATATCAGCTAGGAAAAAACCCCACAATAGGAACATACGTATATTTGGTAAAACTGAAAGGCCCTTCCCATTTCATTTCAGCCTTGGAGGCTTCATCCTAAATAATCTTATCTACAAGCAATTATAATTCTCCAGGCAACCACCATGTTGCAAGGATTGGCCGTGAACTAAAAGTCTCAGAGGACAGAAGAGAGAGAAAAGAAGACAATCTGAGTGAATTACAGACTCATTCATTTCTCAGAAATCAGGGGAAACATTTCTTTGAGCATGCACAGATTGGACTTTGTGTCTATGTAACCAATTATCTTAATGCAGGTACTATATACGAGGTCATGACAGTATTATATAAGAAGTGCTATGGTACCACACCCAGGTGATATCCCTGGCATCGAAAGGTCTGGAAATAATCTGCTGCTTATCAGAGCTTTGAGCAGAGCAGGACACTGGTCTGAAGGAGGGGGTGGGGACCTGCAGGAAGTCTCCTCTGACCCCATGGAAGACACATTTGCCACCCCTGGCAATGCCACTTGGAGACCAGCCAACATGTCTGTTGTCTCTAAACCTTCCTGGTAGATCTACAAATTTTGTCATTCTAGGCAGGATAAAAATGACTTTCTATTTTGCTTTTCTCAAACTTCAGCTTTGCTACCCTGTGACAACAAGCATTTTTGCAAAAATCAGTTTGCTGACAAATATGTTGTGCAGTATCATGACAATGTGCAATTTTCCAGGTTATCTCAGCAAAGGAAGGAATGGGACGCATTTCTTTAAAGCTGGAAACATTTGGGTTGAACATACCAAGTCTGAAAATCTGGAGAGCATCTCTGTGATGCACTGAAGTACAGCCTAAAAATCTGCAATTTGGTGGTGGTGGTGATATGATATTTTCTAATCATTATTGAATGCAGTAGTATTCCAATAAAGTTCTTATTTCATGTGTGAATTTTAAGATTTTGGAAAGGAATACGCTAGTCTGTGGTTGCAGGCCTTTCCAAAAGGACAGCTGCTTCAATTTATTCACAGTCTCTGCTTCCAGCCTGAGTATTATAGAAAGCTTATGGAAAGAGGGGATGCTCAGGTCACAGTTCTTAACTGAATCCCTATCAGGATACGATACAGAATTCCATATTAATTAAGACTGAATCAGAATTAATTTATATAGTGTTTTGTATGGTTGTGTGGCATTCATATGGATCATTTTTGCTTATTTCCAGTCTGATAAGAAAAGTAGTTTAATGAGATCTTGTCCTCAGATGAACCAAGTGTAGTCATGTACCTTTCAGGGTTTGAATAATACATGCCACTAAAGACATAGGGACAAGTTCTTGCTGTGATAAGGGTTTATATTGCTGTACAGTACAGTCTTGGCATGTTGAGATCTACAGCACAAAAAATGTGAAGGTTCTGTCTTTCACATACTGATTATTACTTGAAAACTATGCGAGATAATCAAGCGCGAGAAATCATAAGACTACTTTCTTGTCATGTGAAAGATTTACTTTATTTTTTTAAAAATTTGTTTTCCTGAATAGTCTATCTCTATAGCAATATCTTTGTAAGTAAACACTTGATGGAGAAGTTAGGATTGTTTGAGAGAGTCCCAGAAGTTTGCAGATTTTCTGCATATTTTTCCTCTTGAGAAGACACAAATCTGCAGTACATGTCAGGTTTGCAGGAGGTTTGAAAGGCCATCTCTAGTAAATATACTGTTTTCTGTCATGCATTTTCCTTCTATTGCTTTAAGAGGATACATTGAATGCTTTGTGAGAATTTTCCTGAATTTCTGATACTCTGTGATTTTTCCAGATTAAATAAAACTAATACTTATTTTGACCTTATGGCTGGATTTCTCAGGTGCTGACAGAGTTGTATGTGCACATCTCAATGAATCTCATTAAGGAGAAATCACTGAAGTAATTTTAGTGGTACTCCTGTCTGAAGAGCAGATACTCTATTTGAAAGTGCACCTTACAAGTTCATGCTGAAGCCCAGACCTCCAAGAGCAATGATGTGCTTACCTCCATGAAACTGAGGATTAGGGTCCAGGGGCTTATCCTGGTAAGTGTTTTAGCCATAAGCCAGAGAAGTGGATGAAAACAGAGAATTACTTTCTTTTCCACTTTCAGGAATAAGTATTTGAGTACTGAGGAGAAAAGCACACTGGAGGTTTCTTCTGCATAACATTCCTCTGCGTAACTTAAGGATTTATCTCACTTTCATGCATTTCACTATGTTCTCAAGAAAGCATGGCATTTGTTCTTGCTCTGTGCTCTTTGGGAGCCCATGGCTTCATTTTTTTCAAGCCCAGTGATCTGTCTATTTCTACTTGAGGCTTCTGATGTGCTTCTGATAAGCTACAATTACAGATGAACAGGTAAAACACGAATTCAAGGGCATTGCTGAAATGCTGGGCTCAGAATCCCTTACTCCTCCCTTTCTATCACCACCTTTGTTTTTCTACATTAAGAAGATAACAACAGCTGAGAAATAAAATTCATAGAACCCCTGCTATTCTCTGTCTACTTGTCTGGAACTCATAAGTGAACCTGACATTCATATGAAAAAAAGAAATCCTGTCCACTCGCACATTCAATTTCTTGTTACCATATTTGTTCCCTTTTACTGCACCTGCCCACACACAGCATGCACTAAACCAGATCCCAGGGGTGATATGGACTAAAGCTAATGTGCAAAATGAGAAAGGGAACCAATCTCTCCTCCCCACTCCATCTTTCTGTATAGTTGGGCATGGATCCATAGGGATTTTGCTGGCATCTAATGAGAGCTAGTTGTATGCAATCAAAGGGTAGAGGAGAATAGACAGGAAAGAATGGTTCTTCAAGCTATCTGCCAATGTCAGGACCCTGGGAGAGTCCAGTCACAACTCCCACACTGTGGGGCCTGTTTCCTGCTCACCAAACATCTGCAGTCCTTTTTCTCACAAAACTAAAACACTGTTTAGTTTCTGGATGTCGCTGCATGTATACACCCATGTATTGAATAAGCACGTGTAGGAGACCCAGTATTTCAACAAGAAGGCAAACATTTGTGACCTCTACCTGGTGAGAAGTTCATTCCAGTAGCTTGTTTGAAATATAGCCATTGCTGGAATATGAGGGACACTGCCAACTGTTTTGAAAGGAGGGGCTTTCCCCAAGAAAGCTGGGGTCATTGTGATACTGAACAGTACAGTGATGCAGATCTGAAACACAAACATGAGGGCTCTTGCCCTTTCCACCACCCTCCCTGCTTCGCACACATATCCCCTGTCATATGATGCTGCAGTCTTGTGACTGCAGAGCCTTTCTTCTCCCCCACATCCACACTCAGGTTTCACCTGTCTCTGTAACCTCTACCTCCACCAGGTCACGAAGGCTGAAAAAAATGCAAGTGGAGCTACAGTGGTAGTCACAAACCAGCTCACTTTTATAATAATGTAAAATGGGAGCCCTGCAGAGCTCAAGACAGTCTGTCTCCCAAGAGAATAGGGCGACTATCTGGTTACATGTCATTGTCACCTTTGGTGACTTTTCATACAAGCTCAGAGTTTAGCTGATTTCTGATAACTCTAGCTATAGTACAAGGGCAGGCAGTTCCTTCTAGGGCTAGATACCAACATGATTGTGAAGGCCTGCCCGATGAGCCTTGCTTCTCAAAGCCTGAAAGCAAAGTACACCTGCGTGCAACAGCAGGACTGAAAAACTCAGATGATGCTGGCTGATTGCTTTCAGCTAAGTGATTCCAAGCAGGTGTCAGAGCAGCACTTACTCTTGTCCTTCTAAGTCAGCAAAAGAAGACAGAAAGAGCCTGAAGTACTTAGAGCTCTGAAATGCATTTCTGCTACAGGCAGGAATTAGCAAGAGATCAAGTGTGTCCGAAGATATTAATTCAGTGACATGAAATTAATGCAATATTCTTGCTGCTACTCTCTGAATAGGCTGACATACCATGTGAACAGGCAGACACCTCTTCAGACCTTGTTGCTGATATAGACACATATGTGTATACACATCTATCTAAACTCTGTATTTACTACAAACAGAACTCAGCAAATCATTTGCACTGAGTGCTTTTCTGTGAGTGTTATTGTTGTCCTCTGTACACTGCTTACCCATTAACGCCTTTGCCATGTTTCTCAGATTCTTCAGTATTTGGATGAATGATGTGTAATCAACAACAAGATTGTGCTGCTATCTTGGAGCTGCTCGGACAAGCTATCCACACATCCTCTGAACAAAAAAAAAGGACGTAGACAAATCACCAAGACTCCAGACAGTAAGGTTGCCTGCAGAAGGAGAAAATACTTCAATGGGGAAGGCAGAGAGGAGTTTAAACTGATGCTCATTGAAGCCATTTTCCTATGCAATCTCCTGCTTGCTTTCTCAAATCCGGAATCAGACAGTGAAGATGTCCTCTACCTTGAGACATGAGGCATCAAATAGTGGCTCTCATTCTTTGTTGCCAGGTGGGCTGGGGGAAAACTGAAGTGTGAGAAACTGACGACTGTAAGAAAGAGGAAATGCCATTTATTCCTTTTTTAGAAAAATCAAACAATGACTACTTAAGAAAAAATGTGTATTGGTTCCTTAGGTCTGTTTTCAAGTACTGTTTCACTGACAGACTTGTTTACAGCACAAGCCGCTCCCTGTACCCTTTAAGAGCATTTAGGTCATTGCCTCATCTGAAGTGCAAGAGCTTCTTGAAGCAGTTTCCACAACAATCTCATTCTCTGATCACGATATTAGCTACATTTGCAAAACTCAAGTGGCTGTAGAAACTACCTGCATGTACAATGGGATTGTGCATTATTAATCCGTGCTACCAAAATGACCTAGGTCAGATTGTAATATGTGCAGAATCTCACCTTGCAGAGAACAAGAATAAAAATTGGCAGTGTTTATGGAAAGAGAAACAATCCCCAGATGTTTCTCTACAGCTGTCACTACTAGCTGGGGAATTTTCTGTACAGTCCTCAGTTTACTTCCCCATAGCTTGCCATGGACTTTCATACTTGTGTAGCACCATAGACTTTCATCCAGCCTTACACCACCTTTCTCCCAAGCCCAGGCATAGTCCGCAGCCCATCTCTGATGAATTCACCCCTTTCCCACACAGATCTACAGCCCATTTTGTCCTAGTCCCGTGCACAACCCTAACCCTGGCAAGTTAGGTCAGCTCTCTTATCCATGGAATTCATCCTTAGCATATTTTCCCTCCAATGCGTGCTCAAGTCTCTAGAGAGCTCTGCTCCTCAAGTCCTACCTCCTTCCCAGCCAGTTGTGTCATTGCTAGAGTGAGGGGATTTGTGTACTGCTGGCACACTTCTTAAGATCATGATTCCTAGGTGTTTGGTTTGTGTGTTGCCAATTAAATAAGCCTCCAGTGAGAGTTCTGGGGCTGCTTGAACAAAGTATTGAAGGACATGCCTGAGACGGGAGAAGTGATGGCATTAAAGGCAGCAGAGCTATTCACACTGTCATAAATAAACTTTGGTACCACTGCTTGGCCGGAATGGGGCTGATTTCATTGAAAAATCAGCCTTACAGATTGAGCCCTTGGTGTCTGAACTTTTCTCCTGCTGTTTTTAATAGGAAATGTCCTCATTTAGAAACAGATCTTTCCCATGCACACCACAGGGGAGAGTAATTATATGTGATGGAAGTCATGACTTCTAAGAGGAGATATAAGGTATCTGAACTCCCTACCTTCCTTATAGACTTATTCTTAGATAATTGCTGGTTTAATTAACTTTTGAAGTTTAATTATCCTGTGGACTATAGTTCTGATTAAATGATCTGATGAACAAAATCTAGCCTTTAGGTCAGCACAGCAAAACTATTTAAAATGTAAGAGGGAGAAATTGCTCAATTTAACTACACATTTCTAAATCCCTGTAGTCTGCTTTCACCACCTGATTTTATTAAATGCCAGAGCTACTCCCAGTAAAACAGGTCACATGCACAAGGTGAAGGGAGATTCATGACCCTCTTGATTCTTCCTACAGTACCTCTATCATCATACTTAGTCCCTATATAGTCACGCTGGCAACAACAGTCAGATCTCAAAGGCTGACTCTAAGACTAGGGAAGTAGATGATGGATATCTTGCTTTTTCTCCTCCTTCCCCTCTCTTCCCTTCTCCTCTCCTAAATTCCCAGTATCACAAACACCTTCAGAGCCACACCCTGCTGCTGAGATCCCTTTCACCAGTTGTAGCTGCTCAGTGGGTCACAGATCAGCTGCCTAGAGTTTAGGGAGCTGGGATGTATAAGAGAGGCTTGAACACCTGGGAATTTGACGTGAGAGACCACATTGGTGTGACTTGCTTCACATTTGGTATGCTGAGGGGTGTGCAAACAGGATGGCTTTTGCAGTCATGGACAGAGAGGTCAAGGAAAAAGAATATGGCAGGACAGAAAAGCAGGCTGCTACATGCACTTCTGTTTGCCCTGCTCATCGTTCCTGACGACAGCTTCACGTGTTAAGCATGCACGAAGGTGTGGTGCTGCTCACTGTAAAGCCTGGCCCAGGGCTGTGGCCATCATGCCCACCCAGAGCAGCTGTGCCTGTGGAGGTGACCTATGCACTGGATAGTGTTTCCTGACACGATGCTGACAGTCAGGCAACTTTTTACAAGCCACCTGTTTCCAGGAGTGTTGCCCTTGGTCAAGTCTGGATGAGTTCATCTGGAACTGGGAGTGCTCCACACTAAAGCAAATCATTCTTCTTTGGGGATACCAATTTTAAGGTTCCATAAATCATTTTGCTGGGAAGACTCAGTTAAGGTAACAGAGATGAAGATTAGAACCTGGATCCCTCTTGCAGCTTTGCACTCTAGTCTTGCATGCCTCTGAATCCAAGATAGCCCATCAGAGTTCTTATAACTCATCTGTAAGGCAAAGAAACAGGTGCTCCTGGACATGCCTTCATTTAACCCCAAGGCTGTAGTGGGATGAGGAGCTGACAGCAGCTGGTATCCCTATCCCACACTTGCCAGAGGCCCTGGCAGGGCAGCAGGAGCACACAAGCTCAGCCCCTTGACAAATTCTAGCCACTAACTGTCCCTGGATCATTGTAGCAGCAGAGACCAGGTTTTTAGGATGGCCACCTGTTCCCAAGCTGGTTCATGGGGCAGTACTCATTTGCCTTCCCGTTCTCCTCCCACCACCACCCACCAGCTGCAGATCCCATGCTCCCCCCTGTCCCTGCCACGGGGATGCTGGTGGCACCAGAATGCCATCACCAGGGCAGCTGGCACTGGCATTGGCACTGTAACAGCCCAGACACACAGCTGGGCTTCCCACCCTGTGCCCATGTGGAACACAGCCCTGTGGCCTTTCACAGAGCCCAGCAGTGTCTTCCGGATCCCTTGGGAGGCAGGGGGCCCTAACAGCCTCAAGCTGCTGCTCACGCCCCTCACCCAAACACTTCCTTTCCTGGAATTCTAGCTAAAATCATGGTGGCCAGAGGCAGGGGTAAACTCACAAGCAAGTGGCCAAGTGATTGAGAACAGAAAACACAGCCGTAGTGGCAGCCTTCCAGGAAAGTCACCAGCAGCCCTACAAGGAGCTCTTTGTACTCGGCCAGGCAGCACTATCAACAACCCCACCATGTGCCACACTCTCTGAAAAACAAACCTCTGCCCAGGCATCACAGCTCTGGGTTTCATTGGAGCATGCTGGTGCTGCCATGGGGGTTTCCCTTCCCTCCCCTGCTACCATTTCTCTGTGTCTATCCCTCCCCAGCACTGCATGCACCCGATTAGCACAGCAGCCCCAGCAGCCCCAGCAGCCAGTCCAGCAGGTACCCACTGACTTCTCAGGCTGTTTGCAGCTGATAGCAGCATGGCTCCTCACTTTTGATAATTTCCGGTCTTTCAGCATTGCAACATTATAAGCTGAGTCTACCAGAGAGGCTCGTGATCAGTAAAAAGGACAGTTTTTATTGTATTTCTTTGTCCTTTACTCATAAAAACACTGCCATTTCATCTTCTTGATGCACTGCTTGTCAAGTTGCCGGTCAGGGAGTGAAGGAAATGCCCACTTAGATGTCAGAGAAGGTGACACGGCTGTCAAACATGCAGTCAATTCAACATCACTGGGAATGCAGGCTGGCTGCAAAGACAGAGGGAAGTGGGGATACATTGTGCCAAAGGTAATATTTCACCAGTTTGGAGGGAAATGTTACATTAATTTAAATTATATTAAGTTGTGAAGGTGCTATACTGCCACTTATACTCATCTTTTCTCATACTTGGTCCCAATCCTTACCTCTTGCTGCAGCACCGAGGATCTCTGGTGGGGTCAGTGATTTCCCAGACAGGAATACAGCTTTGCAAAGCATCTGTGCAGAGCCTGATCCGTCTGCTGGGTGTGCTTACTTGCTCTGTGTAGAATCATAGAACGGTTTGGGTTGGAAAGGATCTTAAAGACCATGTAGTTTCAACCCCCTTCCACTAGACCTGGCTGCTCTGAGTTCAAGTTCTCCAGCCTGGCCTTGAATATTTCCAGGGATGGGGCATCCACAATTTTTCTGGGCAACCTGTTCTAGTGCCACATCACCTTAACTGCAAAGTATTATTTCCTAGTATCTAATCTAAACCTACTCTCTTTTAGTTTGAATCCACTTCCCTTCATCCTGTAACTACATGCTGCTCTTGTAAAAAGGTCCCTGTATCCTTCCTTGTAGGCTCCCTTTGTATCCAGATGTGTAGGTTATAATCACATAGCTCTTGTAGTGTGGAGGGATCCAAGGGAGGAAATATGAGAAAACTGTATGTTGTTTAAGGGTCCTTTTCTCTTCTTTGACAGTGTATGAAGTCAAAAGTGTAAACACAAACAGGGCCAGCAGAAATTTCCTCAGCAGAAGTCTAATGGAACATTGCAATCAGACACAGAACTACTCCTGAGCAATGGCTTCATGCCTTAGCTGACATGTGGCACTGAGCTAATGCAAGTCATGCAATTACCCTCCAAATGGTTGTCACTGAACTGAGCGCTTGTACAGTGGTAGCTTTCATGGCTAATAACTGAAAATAGAATCAAACCTCACATGAACTGTGTAAATGTGCACTGTTTAAAATTAACTTCTATTACATGGTGGGATGGGTTATATTTACACCACAGAAGCAGACACCAAACATAATTATTGCTATAATTATTTAGATTGCATTGCCTAGAAAATGATGTTTTAATTCTTTCTTCTTCTAAGCCTTTTGGAAATACATAAGGGCAGAGAAAAAACACATAAAAAGAAGAAATGTGCCTTTTTAAATGAATGCACATTGACCATCATGAATGGTCAGCAAGATTTTTATCCTGTAATGTTGGACATGAAAGTTAGTTATAAATTTTCAACCTCTTAAATATGTCTGTAATATTCAGACAACCAGGGCAGAGTGATCTCTATGAATGATAGCACAGTGCAGATGATCCTCTCCCATGTCTTTCCATATGCTGATCAAATGATGTTTGCTGTCCTGGAACTAGATTTCATCCACAAGTTCCTTCCACCCTTAACCACTCTTTCCAAGAAAAACAACAAAGAGCTCCACATCGCTATATTAACAGTGAGAAAGTGATGACTGGTTACATGAGTCTGGACTTGCTCTGGCTCACAGCTGGCCAAACAAACCTCCCTGCATGCCGTAGCCCGCTCTTTTATTGATGAATCACAAGCAGAAGTTGAAGCACTTAAAACCAATAAACCGGTTTCTACTAGCCTGCTTTTCAATGATTTTCATTGCGAGTTTAAGGGGAATATGTCGGAGTGGGTAAAGTAGCTTGAGCCCTCCTTCTCCTTTCATTAACTCTGGCTGGTATCAGGTAGTTTGTTCACGGCTTCAGGGCTGACAAGCTTTTCTATTTCTCTCTGAACTGCACTCTGAATATATTTTCCACTTCAGTAGTCACAGAACTTGTTGGCTGATTTGAACCGAATTTGACAACCTTTGGATATATTGTTCCTGTGAAGTTCCTGCAAGGGTCACAAGAACAGACAGCTATTGGAGGGGCCTATGAGTGAGGCTCAGACCTTCAGAAACTTTGGGTATTAGCTGCAGAAAGGAAGAGAAAGTCAGATAAAAGCAGTGAGTACAGAACATCAAGTCAGTCTTACAGAGATGAATCCCTTGGCTGATTTAACAGAACAATATTAAGATTTTCTGTCCCCACTCCTTGTACTTTTTCATCTTTCAGCTCCCCTCCAGAATAATGTTCTAACAGTAAAAGCCTTTGAGGGTTTCATTCATATCTTGAATTTGTTTCAAATCAAGGAGTAGGTTCAAAAGCTACGGAGAAACAGTATATGTGTACAGTTCACTTAGATACAGCCCATTAAAACAAAAAAAGGCTAAAAATATGACTGACTGACAGAAACATGCTAGTAATTCTTAGCTTACTCCTAAGGTTTTGGGTTATTTGTTTTTTCTTTTTTTTCCCTTCTCACTGAGTAACTTCATTTGTGACAAAAGATTTTGCAAAAACCTGGGTATTTTTCATGGCAGCTTATAGAAGTGAACACATACTGTACACAATTTTAGGTCTCTTCTGGCATAGCCTTTCTCTGTTTCTTTCTTATCCAGCTGTAAATTTCTGAAAACTTTAATCTTCAAGTTCACAGAAGGGCTACCATGCACAAACTCATAGCTGTGGGCTAGTCCTGGGATAGGCTCCTCACACGATTCTGCAGTGGGGAGCCATGCAAGCAACAGGGGATAACAGCAGAAGGGAAGACAAACTGATGGAGCACTGTCACAACCAGGCCAAAACTCCTGTGTTCCAGATCTACTTACAGACAGGTATCTGAGTACTTTCACTTAGTATTCCCAGGCTTTAATTTACATTAGAAAGGCTGTGTCAGTACTCTTCCTTCAAACACACTTGAGTGGACATTAAACTTTTCTTCAGTACCATGATTGATGTTGGCATTTATCTGTTGTAAAATATTCTTTTAACTAGTGCTCAGAGGAGTGCCAGAAGCAAAGATTTCTTCCTCTGAAGTTTAAATTTCCCCAGGCAAGAAAGGACAATTGAATCTGTGTCAGCTGACTACAACTCAGTTGGATATTTTAACCCTTTACCAGAAACAGAAAGATATTTTTATTGTTCAGCTATGTTTTAAATTACATTTTGAATGCAGTGTGCTCAAATTAGGATATTCTTGGTATTCCAGCTAGATTAAGTTATTAAAGGGAGATGAGCAGAAAGTTCCATTTTCTTGATTCTGATAGGGAACAGAAATTAGATGGGCTTCAACTTTCTCATCTTTGCCAGGGGATTAGCATGAGGAGTTTGGGCATTTTCAGAGTGGGCTAATGGCTGAGAAGGACTTGGTGTGACTTTGTTTTAAAAGTTTACTTGGGTAGTGATGTTCTCTTAATGGCCCAAGAGAATTGTTTGAATTCTTGCATGACCCGAAGACTACAGTTATACTAAGTGCTGGTTATAATAAGCGTGTCAGATTTATGGAGAAAAACCTCTGTACCAGGTACAAAAAAGAAACAACCGAGTACTGAACCCTGAAGACCCCTGACAATGAGGAATTCCAGCCTGCAAACTACAATCCTTGTTGAAGATAAAGGAAAAAGAAAAAAACCAAACTAAAAAAACTCTCAAGATCCTGTTTGACTATCTTTAGGAGAAAAACACTTTTCTCACCCCAAATCTAGTTACTCCTGTGACCCTGAGCACCAGGGGAAGATACACAAAGCAGATTGCTGAGAATGTTTAGTGCCTTCTGCCATTGGTCTACCCAGTCATTGTCCTGTTTCCAACTGGTGACCAGGTTTTTACACTTCAAAAAGTGGTAGGTGAATAGGGAAATAATCAAAATACACCTTGGAGGCAGGGAGAAGGAATCCTTTCACAGCCTGAAGGCAATAGTGTGAGGTACTCACTATTGATTGTAGGCTGTGATTCGGCGTTTTTCCACCAAAGGACGTTTATCAGTGATTGGATCTTGTCACGTCCTTATCAGTAAAAGTTTAAAAGATCTCTACTCTCAGATATTCAACCTGTGTGCTAACACTTGTACAAAACACCCAAATCACTTCAGGTTTCTTTTTTATTTTTTTAATAAATTGTGGTGTTTATGTCTCCCCTCCTAGAGTCTGCTTGGCAGCCCACAGTCCAGCTTTGTGGCTCCCCTCTGAAACCTCTGCACTCTTTCCTCAGCCTCCCTTCACAGCAGGGACCAGGAAGGCAGCCCAGCCCATAGCAGTGGCTAACTGATGCCATACGCCCACTTCTCTGCTTCTGCTTTCTAAATAGCTCTTTAATAACCTCTTTTGACAGAGCGCTCAAAGCACTTATTACAGGTAGCAGCAGTAGTACTCCTGAAGGTAAAACTCCACTGCTCTGGCAGTTACTCACTCAGGATTCAGGAGGTGCCGGGGTTCAAGCACTGTGTTCGGCACAGGCCCTTTGGGCAAACTTAAGAAGTTAATTTGACCCTCCCGCGTTGCCGTCATTGTTACCTCATTCCCATTTCTGTAGGACATGTACAAGAGTTGCAGGGCACCTTTCCCACGTGGTGTATCTGCCGGCACATCTGCACAGGCTCTGCCTTCGCTCTGAGTCAGACGGGCGAAAGCCTTCTCCAGGCTGGAAGCTGTTAGGACGTGTTACTGAGGGCTGTGCCCATGCTAGTCTTCCCTGCTTCCCCTTGGAGAAAAGAGGCATGTCAAGGAGTTGAATTTACTGTTGTAAATACAGAGTTCTGGTGCTGAAGCTGTCTCAAGTCTCACATTTCTGCTGTCCAGCATCTGATTCTGCCCCAGCTACAGTGAAACACCAAACCTCTCATATGCCGTCCCGCGCCCTGCAGTTGCAACCTTTTAGCTTGCAGTGAGTTTAGTCTGAAGTGCTGTATGTAGTGAGACTTTAAACTTAATACTGTTAATTGTATGATCCACTGGTAGTGGTGTGGATTTTTTACAGCTGGGTAATAAAATTATCTCCAGATGGAAAGTCCTAAAGCCTTTGTCTTTACAAATAATAAATAATTATATTGTGAACTACAAATCTCCCTTCTCTCTGTCACCATTAATGATGGAGCAGTGCTAAATTTATGTCTGCAGTTTCACAAATGTTAAAATTATAGCTAAGCCTCTCGACACACGTGATATAAAATAACCATACCAGATTCACAATATTCTTTCAAAGTATGGACATATCCAGGCACTTTTACTGCAGAGAGGCAGGAATCATGTCATGCTTTTTATGGCTTGCTGTGGCTTCCCTACACTCTTTCTGTATGGGCTTCTGTGGTACCATTACAGCAGGGCTGCATCCCTACAGCAGAGGGGAAAATAATTAAAATGGTAAAGTGGTGAAGGGATGTATAAACTAGTAAAATTCTAGGGAGAAGGTTTTGGTATTGTTCCTGAAGCAGGACCTAAACTCATTTATTCCTTAATCAATTTAACTGTTTATTTGTAAGATTTAAGCCTGGGATTTTCTTGTTTAACTCCTCTGAACAGTCAGCCACCAAACAGTCTCTCTGATGCTTGTTCTTGCAAATATATGTCTAGACATAATTTAGATTAATTCTCCATAATGAAGCTGTCAGTTTGAATATATTACAATGCAAGTGCATAATGTGCAGTTGAAATGAGAACTCCAAACAAGCTTTGCTCTGGCTTACCTGGTGTGTCTTAATATACTGCAATTATTCTAGTAGGAAAAAAAAAACCCAGGGAACATGTTTCTTCTTCAGTTAGAAGGGGAAGTTTTACAAATCTATGTGGAATTTAATGAATTCAGATTACATATATTCAGAGGCTGATCCTACAGTGTTGCATGGCTTCCTCTTTAATGGTTACCCATCCTGTTTGAGCCTTCTTTTTGTTAAGAGTACATTTTAATCAATTTTTCATGCTTGTGTCAAGCTTATTGTTACAGAACACGACAAACTATTATAGTCTATTAAGTATGGGCAAGTTCCTCTCTGAAGACAATTTCATTGCCATGCAGCTAGAGACTGTGTTCCTCCCTGCCACATGTGCAAGACACATTTATGACTGAGCAGAAGAGACAATGACAGCCCTTTGTAGGAAGAGAAAATGGGACTTTCTAGAACTTGCTGCCCCAGGCAATTCATCTCGTGGCAAACACTGTCCACAACAAAGGGTCATGGTCCTTGCACCTCTTGAAAACTGTGAAAGAAGTAAACAGATGGTAAGAAAAGCATAGTCACCTTCAACTGTGTGGAAAGTCAGACCTTCTTATTGCAAGAACTCTGAAAAAAGCAGTCCTGAAAATGGAGGGCAGGGAAAGGGCTGGCTGCTCTTTACTCCTATCCTCCTTAAGAGGATAATCTCCATATACCTTCTCTGACAGTGGCTGAGACTGCAAGGGGAAATGTCTGATTTACATAGCCATTTTGACCCATAGCTAAAACAATTCTGCCCTAATTTTATATTATAGAATTACAGAATTATTTAGGTTTATCAGGCTAAATGACTGATATCTGTGCGTAGATATATATATATGTATGTGTGCATGTGCATCTACGGTGACTCTGCTCTAGTATGATTTAATTCTCTGGGCTTTCATGAGAGATTTTCAGTTCTCTCTACTGGCACCTCAGTTACTGGAATATGTGGCTTGGCAGCTCTCAGAGTTGTGTCGATCTCAACTTACACCTTAGGAATTGATAATTTGAAAGTGTGATAGAAGCAGAGACGAAGTTAAAATCCCAGCCACTTCTTGTCCATACTATATGTCATGTCCTAGAGTAAAAATAAGTTTTAATATCAGCTACCTATTTGGGAGATGGCCACATTTTACAATTTCAGAGAAAATTAATTTAAGGCACATAAAAAATGAGATGACGAGCTCCAGGCCCCACAGGATGTCTGTACTGTTTACAAAGAATCTAGGACTTAGAAATCTGGTCTTATGCTTTGACCAAAGTCCTTCAACATCCTTATATCATCCTCCTCAAAGGTATACGGCTGAAAAGGTGTGAAGGTTAAAGAAAGAACAAGTCTAACTGGTACCAGGAGGGCTTCTCAAAAATTATCTCTCTTGGAAAAAGCAATGAATTCTGTTGCAAATTCATTCTGATGGCATGAAATCACTACCGGCTTTGCAGGTATGAATCTAAATAAGCAGTGCATGCCAACCCTGCAGTACGGCAGACTTCTCACATGCCTGCCTACACAAAACCCTGCAGCTAAGAGAGCTACATTACCCTGAACATTTTGTAAACCATTAATCTAACTTATCCTTGCAAGAGAGGCTAATCTTACAAATGCTCTTCCCCTCAACTTCCAGCAATGAACAAATCACCCTATTTAGTAGCTGCTTTCAGGTACTTGGAAAACATAGACCCCTTAAACATTTTAATTGAACGTTTCAAAAATACTACCTGGTGTTTGATCAGTTGTTTTCAACTTTTCACTCCAAGTATTCCAGTAATTGTGGAACCACAGTAACAAGAGTTCATTAGAAATTCTACAGGAAATCTAAGAGCTGTGTTATGCTGCACATAAGGTGAAGGCTCAGTCTAATCAGATTACCACAGAGACATTTAGTTATAAGTTTTTTGCGCTGTTTTTTTGAGACATAGAGCACTATCACTGTCTAAATCATATAGAATACTCCTGAGCAGTCTAAATTCTGATCCTGTAGATCACTTCTGAGAAATTATTTTGGGTAAATACGTTTTAACACGAAATGTCATAAAAACCTTCTTTGGTTCAAAATGAGAAATAGGGAATTTTTTGGGGGGTGCTTACTGACATGAGGAGATACAGGGATCCATGGGGTCCAAGGATGGATTTGTAATCAACTAACACATTATGTAAATATGCAACTCTCTCTTATCAAATTCAAGTGTGCAAAAAAAAAAAAAAAAAAAAAAAAAAATAAAAGAAAAAAAGGAATAAATGGCATTAAAAGAGCTCTGGGATTTTTTTTAAAAGTCTATTCTTTTTAAATTCTCAGATACCTGGCAAACAGCATCATAAGTAAAATTTTTGCACAATACCTTTTCTAGACATTTCATTCACCAGGCCGATTTTACACTCAGAATGAAATATGTCATATAAACTATGGTCCTTTCTACAGCTATGCAATTACTGAACAACAAGCTCAAAAATATTTACAAGAACAACACTCCTTGCCTGGTTTTTCACAGCTGTCTCTGCTCTCGCCTCCCGTAAGACACTTGACAGAATAATTACCAAGCATGACAGTATATCAGCTTGATATTCAGACATGATTTTTACATCCCTTGGCATGCCAATTCAACAGAAGATGCAGAGGCGAGCAGCAGTGGCAGCTGGAGGGGGAGCTCCCACAGACGTTTGTCCCAGGATACTCAGAGGGTTAAAAACCACGTGGAAATCTTTTCATACTATCACAGGCAGTTAATCTTACTTGAAGGAACACTTTTTGCCCGTAGACATCATAGCCCCGGGGTGTGAGCAGGAGAGGGGTGCGCGGGGGCAGAACAGGAGTGGCCGAAGGGCACAAGGGAAATGGCTGGGAGAGAGCTGCCAGCTGCCTCCCCAGGGACCCAGCCCACGTGTGACCTCCTTATCCAGGTAAGGAAAGGAGCACCTGACTCTGTCCCCACATACCTCTCCCCCACCCCTGCACAATGCAAATGAAGCCATTCCCCCAGCTGGATTGCTGGGGGAGCAGCTGTCAAAATGCCCTGCGGCTTCAGTGAGACCGGGATTTCACTAGCATTTCTCCAGTGATTTCTCAAAAATTTCACTAGCATCTCTCAAAGAGGAGAGATGTAGTCTACTACAGTGAAACGATGCCCCCCTGGCAATGTTTTAAAGCCCCCCCTCCCCATCCTCCCCTGCAAACTTTTTTTCTGCTGATACAAGAACCTTGTATGCTTCAATGCCTTCAAAGCACACCCGAGTGTTACAGAGAGATTTCATTCTCTAGAAGGTGGTTATGAAGTACTCGCTAATTATAGGAACTGCATTAAAGTGTTCCCAAAGAATATATCAGCCTAAGGGCAGACAGAACTATTCCCGAGAAATAACATATTAGGCTACTGGGCTTTTTTTTCTGCTTGCTGGACATCCTCCAGCAATATGCATGTACTTTAAAATTATTTATCTGAATGCATTTGAATTGATTATTGTCACTGTCCTTCTATTGCAGGGAATTATGGTGCATAATTGTAACTGAAGCTGTGCTCTCTGGTTGGAAGCGGTCACACAAGATGCAGATTTTATTCCCTGAGTGGAGAATGCAAGTATTTCCATAGCAAAGTATTCATGTTTCAAGTAAAGTCTCCTTGAGTGTGGGTGTTTATAATTCCAGATTCCTTTAGAGCAAATATTTGTGTCTATAAAATTCATTTGCAAAAGATTTGACAGGATGTGTGTAGAAAATAAAGGTCAAAACCATAAAAGTGTACTGAAAAGGATAGAAGTAAAGTCCTTGAAGTATGGTATGTGAGTGTTGGTGTGCATGTGCTATAGGTAAGAGCCATTTTAAAAAAAGAAATCTGTACCTGGGTAGATGTAAATGTGCTGTTAAAAAAATACATGCGTTGTAGGTTGCTGCTTCTGTACCCCATAGAGAGAGATTGTGTGTGTGTGTGTGGATGTGCACGTGTGCATGAAGGAGGGGGAGAGTGGGAGGAAGATAGGTACAGAGCCAGAATTCTTTTTTTTTTCTTCCCATCAAGATGATTATAGTGTCCTTAGAAATGAGAGGGCTCTACCTAAGATTTTCAACTTCAAAGAAAAGTTCTCAGTGAAAGCTCATCCTCTCCTTCTCTCATTAGTAGGCAGAAAAGCCTTTAACGTAATCTAGTATAGAAAAGCAGAAGAGTGTTCTTTCCTCCCAAGTCAAGCAAAACATTTCACAGGCACATGACAGTCTGAAGCTAAAGAAGAAAAAAGAAGCAGTAAGACTTTCAGAGGACTATGAGTACAAACTTGAAAATATTAATGCAACTTGGAGCTATTTAGGGGTAACCTTTGATATAAAACTCCTGTGATAGCTTAATTTCTGGTGTCAGTGTCCTATTTTTTCTATCAAATTTGGGTTGAATTTTTTTTTTTAATCTTCATTTTATTTCCCCAAATGGGCTCTGTGTGTGTGTGCGAGAGGGAAAATCTCTCTTAGTTGCCTGTGTCTAGATGTGGACAATGGCTCCATGTGTTCTGTCATGCCCTAGAAGCTCCCAGCCATCTGCTGAACATGCCTGCAGCTTTGGCACAAAGTCGGCAGTTGCAGGTGTGTGCTGAGGCAGATCTCATGGCTGCCCACTGTTATCTGTGCAGTCTGGGTTGAATCCATTCTGCACACCCAGTGTGCAGCGAGGAGGATGAATGTCCTAGCAGTTGAAAAGAAACACAAAAATCGCTGAGTTCCAGCTTATCAAATCACATCCAGCAGCTCTCACTTCACAGTACTTATGAATGGTTCCTGCTTCAAATTAAATTAATCATGTTGAATAATATTATCATAATTTTAAAAATCCTATGCATTTAGGGCCAAGCCATAACCTAAGAAGTTTACTTTGCTCAGTACATCAGGTCCTAGAGAATTTCCATAGCATTTTGAATCATAGAATAGCTTGGGTTGGAAGGAACTTTTAAAGGTGACCTTGTTCCAACCTCCCTGCAATGTACAGGGACATTGTCATCTAGATCAGGTTGTTCAAAGTCCCATCCAGTCTGGCTTTGAACCAGGTGTGAGTCATCCCCATCTTCTCTGGGCAATATGTTCCAGTGTGACACCACCCTCTCCTAGTAAAGAATTTGTTCCTACTCTCTAACCTAATCTTACCCTCTTTCAGTTTAAAGCCATTTCCCCTAGTTCTGTCACTTCATGTCCTTTGGAAAAGTCGCTCTCCAGTCTTCTTGTAGGCCCCCTTTAGTACTGGAAGGCCACAATGGGGTCTTGTTGGAGCCTTCTCTTCTCCAAGCTGAACAAACCTATCTCTCTCCTTTCCTCAAGGAAGAGCTACTCCATCCCCCAGTCATCTTCATGGCCCTGCTTTGGTCCTGCTTCATCAAACCCATGTTCTTCTTACATTGGTGTTTCCAGTGCTGGACACAGCACTCCAGTGGGAGGTCTCACCAGAGTGGAGCAAAGGTGCAGAACCCCTCCCTCACGCTGCTGGCCACACTGCTTTCAAAGCAGGGTTGGCCTTCTGGGCTGCAAGTGCACATTGCCGGCTCATATGTAGCTTTTCAACCTCTAATCCTTTTCATCAGGGCTGCTCTCAATCTCTTCACC
>VXBQ01015626.1:63357-79308 GCA_013400175.1 Phainopepla nitens | reverse complement strand
CCCCCCCGTTGATACTGGGGGTTGCCCTGACTACTTGCAGGACCCTTACTTGGCTTTGTTGAGCCTCATGAGGTCCATGCAGGCCCACTTCTCAAGAGTCTTCTCTAAGAGATTTCAATGATCAAGTTTCATTAAGTTCTCCAGTTGCACTTGCTCTTTTTCTTTCTGTGTGCTGTGCGAATGGATTTTGTGGCAGCTTTCTTTTCAGCACTGAATATTTTACAATCCTTTGATTTAATTACCTGCATTTCCATGTTATTATCTGGAGGTAGAAGCTACTACTTAGTGACAACAAAAATAGAGAATAAAGGAACTAAACAAAAAAAAAAAAACCAAAAAAAAACCAAAAAAACCCAGCTTCCATTTTCTTCTCCCCCTTCAAGGAAGACTTCTCTAGCACAAACGGGAGTTGCAGGTCCACTTACTGCCAGAGCCAAAAGCACAAATCAGACACTGATGCTGACATAATGAGTAATTCTGTACACCTGGGAAACTATCATCCAGCTAATTTGCATTACAAAAGATTCTAAGATATTTAATGGACAAGTATAGGTCTAGAGATGCTAGGTCTAAGGCGCTACTCATCTGTGTCAAGTATGAAATCAGCTGCCTAATATTAGATGGCAAGTCTCCTGGCATAAAGCAGTGTGCATCTGAAGAGATGCTTTTCCCTGTTTTTCAATATCATCCCTGTGCCAAAATATATAGGAACTGACGAAATTTTATGTGCCAGAAGAAAACAATGAGGAGTGGCAACCTGTAATACTGTTTGTAGTAAGTTAGCAGATCCATAGAATAAATTCTTGTGAAATATACCAGAAAATACATGACATAATTTTTACATAGTCATGCGTCTTGTAAACATGCTGTGACTCCCAGCCTATACTGCCCCACCTTTTTGCACCACTTTAGCCAATCACCTTACAAATATAAAATGTGTAATTACTTAGTTTATCTCTTTGATAGATCAGTATCTGAAACACTATAGGAGCAGAACAGTAGCAATTTACATCTCTTTTAGCTCAAATACAAAGCCATAAGGACTGAAAAAAAAAAAACCAACTCATACCAAACCCTGTGAATTCAACACCTTAAAGACTATTAAGACCTTTACTGCATTTGCAGTTTGTATAAAAATGCAACTTTATGTTCTAAGTCCATAAAGAAACAATATTTTCTTTGATTTCACTGTGGTACATGAGAACTCCTCAGTGTCAGTGATACCCAGAGTGAGCTTGTCCATAGGCAAACTGTTGAGTATTCTGTCACTCACCATTAGCAATTATCTCAGTATGTTTACAGAATAGTAATATAGCAATTCTGCTGTTGGCTAGAAGAGATAAATGATACCTCTGCTCATTCAACAGTTCTTTCTTATAATAAATTACAGACACTTAACAGTTTCCAAAATATTCCTTAAAGACTGATGAAATAAAATTTTAAAAAATATAAGTCATCCTACTTCAGAAGTCACTCAGGACTGATAGAACACTATACATCTATTTAATTTCAAATCTACATACTGAATAGTGGTACTGGCAGAATTAAAAAGGATTTATTTGAAAAACATTCCATAAGAAAGGTATTAATTAGAAATTAATCAATTATTGCAGCACTGCAATGTCCTGTTTCACTTGTTACCTTTAGGCAACTTTTCAAAAAACAGTGGAAAAATTTAAAGGTATGATGTAGAAAGCCAAAAAAGAAATGCAATAAAAGAGAAGAAGTAAAATACAAACAAGCTTTTTGATTTTTTTTTTATCTGTACTTTTTTATTTCACTCGGCATTAAATAAAGATAGCATAAAATAGAAGGAGGTGAGGCATTAAGTTCTTTCCTGCCAAAATAATTCAATATGACATCAGCACTGAAATTAGGGTTTTTTTAAGTTGCAACCAAAGATCCCTCAGAAAAGGTAACCCTGCCCCAAACCTTTCAAAGGCTGGGCATTGGTGAGAGCAGGGGACCCTGGAGGTAAGGGGATGGTTGGTATCAGGCCAGCATGCACCACGGAGGCAGCCAGCGCCCTGAGCACACCTCCACTTCATTTTGGCTGTGCTGCTCAGTACTCTGAGCAGTCCTTGTCACTAAGCTCCTTCATTCACTCTTGTAAGTGCGACCTTCTCAGGGTTCAGCTCATGATTGCTTGCATAGAATTTCCATAAAGCGGGACAATGATGAAGAACTTTATTTTTCATGTTGCTCCAGGGGGAGTGCCTAAAATTGACATTGAAGCTAAGTACACTTGATTAAAAGAAACAGCTGTACATAATAAGTCCCGAGTCACATTGTTGTAACATCAGAAGAACATTCTGAAAACAAGAAATCTCTTCTGAACGCTGAAGAGGTTTATGGCTCAGTATTTATCATCACTAAGTGGAATTTCTATGCATAATGACAGGAAGCAGGCAAACTTCAGCATATTTCACCCAGTCACATGCAGAATTTGGATTATATTAAACATAATGCAGCATAACATAATGTCTGTTCTGGATGAAGCCTGAATAGATGCTGATATTTTCTGCTATTGCTTTTGTCATCTTTATTGTTTCTGCTTATCCTCACATCTAGATCTTTATTAGGTGGAAAAGACCTTTTTCATTTCAAAGTTGATCTGGCTTTAATTGATCTAAAATTTGCATGCATGGTCCTGAGGTTGGTGTGGTAAGGTTTCATCTTTTTACAGTGAGCACCGTCTAAGGCTAGAGGGTCATACAGCAATAACCTCGAATACACCAAATCTTCTTACCTCTTGAGTCTGTATCTCAGAGGAGGCAGTACTGAGAAAAGGCTAGATCAATCTGTGTCAAAATTCAGGGATAGAAGGTGGATGACAACTTCAGTCAGAACTCACCCTCTCTGCTTCAACATGGATGTGCATGCTAAGCCTCTAACATGCTATGCCTCCGGTGATGCTACATGCTTGATATAATTTTCTCATATTTAACATAACCTCAAGGGCATGGCAAAACCTGTGTAAGAGAGGCATCTGTGCTGAGAGCAATTTGAGTGTAAGGGTGCAAAGTCTCATCTCCTGTAATAGCAGGGTGGCTGGCTGGAGGTGAGCCATGGTATATGCTAAAGCTACAAAGCTGAAGACATCTGGCTTTGGATTTAGTTGTTAATGTGTTGCTGCTGACTGAGCTGCTAAATTATTTTTGTCTTTAACTCTGTCATGAAGATGCCTTTGTAACTGTGTGTTCTTCTTTACACACAGTTTCATACCATTAAGATGTTCCAATAAAGTAAATATCAATGTATTTTGATTTTATTTTTTGCCTGATTTCCCAGCTGCTCAGACAGGGAATATTAAAAGCAGCAATGATGAATATGAAGAAGGCATTAGAATGTTTTTGGCCACAAACTGGATGCTTGCAATCTGAAGGAGGCTGTTGTGGTGTCCCTCTCTGGGAAGCAGTAGACTGAAAGTGGGAGTCTTTTTAGATAGAGCCATTAATTTTCTGAGAAATTAAGTTAAGAATATGGTGTATTAGAAGTCCAGGTGGTATTCAGGACAGTTCAGGGTCCCTCAACAGGTTATCAGATAATGAAGTGGATGCTTGTTCTTTTAATGAAAGGTTAAGCAACTGTTCAATTTCCTTCTTGCATATGCTACACAATCTATGGGTTGTAACTGACTTATTTCTAGTTTATTTCTCAGAAAAGTAAAGCAAGATAGGGACTTATTGGGTTTTGGTTTATCCTGTGTGCCGGCTGCCAGAGTGTGAGCACCCACATTAACTTGGACATGAACATCCCCCAAAATTACACCTCATCCCGTGTCCTCCCTGCCCTTCACTTGTCCATCCGCACTCAAAAGAGATGAAGGTCACCGGTAAAAGATTTTGCTAATAGCTCTCATCGGCTCTCACAGTGACAAGTGAGCATTTCTCTCCCTCAGAAGAGCCTTGCAGGGAGATTTGAAAGGTTATTTAGTGTGGGGGAGTATTTTAACCTAAATTCTATGTCGCCCCAACTCAAGCCTGCCCAGATCCTGCAGAAAACTCTATCAGATTTACTTATTTGGAGATGAAGTCCAAGGTTTCCTATATGGGTCATAAAAACTGCGACCTTAGTCTCAGTCAAAGTTAGGTTAATTCAGCTAAGTGTAGACATCAGCACAATCTGTCAGCAACTGACAAGGTGACCCTAATTGATTCTTTGATGATTTGAAGCCTTTGTTACTCTCCTTGCTAGATGCCTGAGAGGATCAGAGTTTGCCCTAAAGCACTATTGTGTGGCATTGTGACCCCTTAACTGTCCTGTTGAACATGCATAAGAGTCTCACTCCATTAATAAGTGATAGATATGTATCAGTATGTTAATGATTCCTGGCTCTGCATGTCCATCTGATCTGAGCCATGCCACACACCAAAACGAGTGTTGTGGTGTCTGCACAGATTCAGAGACTGTCCTGCCAGCAGTAATTAGCTGATAAACAGATAAAGAATGAGTTACATTACAAGGCTGGCAGAACAACTGTCAAGAGTTTCATGGTGCCATTGGCCCAGAGGCACCAGCCTTTTGCATTTGGTTCTCTTGTACTTGTGAGGACCTTTCCATCTGCAGCTGGTGGAAGAGGTGCAAGCCGTCCTTGCAGTCGCTTTGGATAGGTCTGCATGGCATACAGGGAGATTGCTCTGTCTGCACTTTGAGTAAAACAAACATGCAAAAGCCATAGAGCCATGGAGTTCAAAGCCAAGATATAGCACTGGAAAGCAGTCCTGGTTCAAGGCCTCCAGGCACCTGCCAGCCAGGAACCTTGGCCATGGTTGTGTCTTGCCTCAGCACACAGCGCAGGTGCTGCCTCACTCTTGACCAAAACTCTTAGTCACTTTGGGAACAGGCAGCTCTCCTGCTCATGACAAAATCCTGCAAAATTGAAGCTGATACAGCAGAGAGCTGCTTCTGACTCAAGCCTCAGTTGTGCATTGAACTAGTGCTCTGATGCTTAAGTTTGGTTCATGATAAGGATCTGCGTGATGGTCAAAGTTTTGCTTTAATCATGTAGTCCCTGAACGGATTTCAGAGCTGTTACTGAAGCGGCAGTTTCTTTTTGGCCATGACAACACTGTAGTCTTAACCAAAACCATCCAGATAAGCAGTGAGTAGTTGAGAAGTCCAGATTTGCTGTTCTGCTAAACGTGATATGAATTTCAACATTCTTCTTAGCATGTGAGAGAGAAGAGGTCAAAAAGTAATGTATTAAATGCTTTTTTTGTAGGAAAATCAGTCAATTACTTGTGATTCCAAATTAATTTAAGATCAAAGGAACAGCATTTAAAAAATCATGGAACCAGCAACAGAACAATAGAACAGAAAATCAAAGGATTTGCACATGAAATACACAGATGGATCTGCACATGAAATACACACTGATGGATCAACTGTCTATTGCTGGATGATAAAGAAAGGCCTAGCATCACACAACAGCTACTTTTATAATGGAATAAGGTCTAGGGAGAAAAATAAAGTGCAAAATGTTAACAGTTTTAAACTCACATCTGTCTGAAAAGAAATGCTAAAAAAATATGCCCTCAAATAAAGAATTCGTAAGTTTGGATAGGTTTCTCAACACCAACATTGTCTCATGACTCCTAACTAAAACCAATGGTACAGTGTGCTGAGATAATCAAATGTTGACATCTGTGCAAGAGCTGAATGCAAAGAAGGTCTATGATCTATAGGAATTTTTGAGATTTCAAAGCTCACTCAGGACAAAGAGAAAAGGCAAAAAAATTCTGTGACATGTTATAATAACAAAAAAGACTGTTTTAGTCAAAACATGATTTTTTTTCCTGATAACTGACTTTTATTTTTTAAACTTTTTCATGATACAGTAATGAAAATTGCTGCAGAAAAAAAAAAAAAGAATCTTATGTCAGAAAAGAAAGCTTTTGCTTTAAAGAACTAAAATGAAGTATTTTGACAATTTCAAATTTAAATTATCCTGGGACTTACTAAAACCAATTCCCTTCTGTGAATATATTCAGTTTTGACATATGGAACTTTGTAATGAAAAGTGCCTTTTACTGGAAATGCTCTAATTAGTTTTACCTTTCTTTCATTTCATGGCAATGTCTGACATATGACATTGTAATAGAAGAGAATTCTCTTTAGCATCCTAAAGCATTATCTGAATAATTTTCCATATGTTAATTTTGTTTAGAATATATTAAAATCAAATTTGTTAATTAGATTTTTCCAGCATCATCAGATGTGTTATGTTTGATCAAGAATACAGTTGGACATAATCCATTATGGTATGTTTCTCAGCACTGATGTTATTTGTTAATGGATATTTTCGATATTAGCTGAACCAAGACATTTATTATAACTGATCAAAGGATTTCTTTAGCCTACCTGGTGCTCCATGACATACTGAAAGATGCAGGTGTATTTACTATAAATTCAGCCTCTGTGTATGCTGAATTATTGAAATTTCAAGGAGATAAATATGAGACTAGTGAAAAACCTTTGAAATAAAACACAAATCACAAGAAGAAATTTGAAGACAGATTTTTAATGGCACCAGACTTCAATCACTGAGATTTTCAGAAGATTGCAAGTCCTGTGTAGACTTTTAGAAGAATCAGATGAGAGCACTGAGATCTAAAATAGTGACACATTTTGTTCAGCGCAGTACTCAAATATTTAGAAGCGAATGCCCATGTCACATGGATGATTTATAACATGAGTAGTGGAACCTGTCATTAGTATCTATAAAATGAAAGCATAGGAAAAGCCTCTACATAATCCAGGTTAAAATGGTTCCACTTTTCAATGGTTCATACAGTAACTTTCCCATCCAGAGGTATGTCACACATAAAAATTCATTAGTAATGCCAGCTAAGTGCTAAAGGACATTACTGTTGAGGTCCACAAGTGTTACTCAGAAGAATTCAAGTCTTATTGTGGAAGAGTGTTTAATATGAAAAGGCTGAAGTCATCTGGCAAAACAGCTTTATCTGGGGTGTTAATTTTCTCATATCTTGAAAACCTGTTTCATTTTCACAAAAGGATGCCCAGAAAGTGGTCTGACACATTTTCTTTACACTTTCAGACTACAGAGAGTTTATCTTGAGGAAATTGAATACTTCTCACTCCAGTGATGTGAATACTCACTTCAGGGTTCAGTCCTGATATCAGTAACATGGAAACAACACCCTTGGTCTCAGCTGCAAGGCTCCCTGCTTCGGGCCGCAATTGCACATTGTTATCAGTCACTTCATGCCCATATCTGTTGACATTAATTACAAATACTTCTTCCTTCACTGTAAAATGTGTAATTACCCTAGGGTTTCTAAGGAATTAAAGGTATAGAGTTGCTCCCCTCCTATGCCACCTGATAGCTACAATATTCCTTTGTAATAGGAGAGGATATTGGAAAAGCTGTAAAGGAAGCAGAGGTGATAAACATCAGTTTATAACTATGTATTATTCTATGAAGCTCTCAGACCTGTAGGCGCTGGACATAGAAATCCAGGAAAATTGGATCCCTTCTACCAACAGTTCAGACTCCTAAAAACCACTCTTTCACCAGTATAAACATATAGGAGAAATATCAACTGTAACATTCAAAGTTAATGCCAATAACCACCTGGAGGTGATCTTCATGGATGAGCGTGAAGCAAAACATATTGCAGTGGGGAGAAGGTCATGAGGAACGTGATTCATGCATTTAATTACCTTAGGAACAAGTTCATGAAGGTCTTTTCAATGATGCCTTCTCATTCCAGATGTTCAGTGCAGTCATGCTCACACTTTGTAGGGAATTACTAAATAAATTCCAGTAGAAAGTCATGGAAGCATTTTCTGGAAGGGTAAAGTGGCTTTCTGTAACAGGAAAAGCACTAGAGGACATGTCAAGTGCAGAATTCTTTTGAGAGCATGAGTTGGTATTTCCCCTGGGATTCTGCACAGAATGGTCGGGACTTACCAGGCTATCCAAAACACTGCATTTCCGTTAGTTTCTTCCAGCTAAAGGAGAGTGTTTCCATTGAGTTTGTCCAGAATTTCAGAATCAGGCGATATGAATCACAGTGCTGGGGAAGCCTAAAGATGTGCGATTACACAGTGCTAGTCAAGAAATATAAAAATTACTGCAGACACAGAGTCTGAAAGCACAGCAGAAGCCTCAGAAAATGGAATAATTTTTCTGCTAGAACAATTACAGTGTAATCAAAGTTTCGTTATAAATAAAACTGCGATTCCCACATTGCACATATGAAACAATTAGTGACTTTTATTTGCATTGCTATAAAGGAGGTTTTGCCATAGCAGAGTTTACTGTGAAAATAGAATCAAGTAATTCAGTCATAACATTACCTGGATGTTTTCAAATGGGCTGTACACAAATATTTTCTGATACAAGCCTCTTTTATCTACAAACCACTAAAAGCACAGTCTTCTGGACAGGCAGCTTATCCCCCTTTCCACCAGAATAGGTCACATGCTTGTTTGGACTCCTCCACTGCTTAGCCCAGATCTTATAAGCAGGCAGAGACTCGTTGGCAGCTCTGGAGCTATAATGCAAAAATCAGCCATCCTCAGTTGCCCTTGTGCAGGGATGGAGGATGATGATGATGATGTGGCTTATCAGAATGTGTCAGTGTTACACTGCCTTGGAGAAATACCACTTGCAAACACTCCTACACAGACAGCTCATACCTTGGGTCTGACTGCAACGGGAAATGGTGGAGCTGCAAGTTTGGGAGAGAAGCAATGGAGACTGGGTGGATCTTGGCTCTGGCTCCCCTACATGACAGCTACTGTAACTGTACTGCATGTGGGTTGTTGAAATTTTTAGATATTATGAACCAGCATTAATAAGCTATTTCTCTGTTTCCCTCTCCCCAACCAACGGAAGGAGCAAATGAGTAATTGTGACTCATCTGATACTTTTTGAGAGATCAGGTTTCTTCAGAATATTTCTAAGTTGATGTTGGTCATACCAGAATCTTTTTCTCATCCCTCTGCCAGAGAGTCATAAGCCAGCCAATTTTAGATGGACTACGTACTATTGTCTACAAAATATTGATTATGTACCGTTGCATTTTCCTTCTGCTTCTACTACATGGCATTAGGTCCCAAATTAAATGTAGTTATTTACTTGACTGAAGTAGCTGGAAAACTTCCATTCTTCTGAATTGCTTTTTTAAAGAAACAGGGAAATTGCTATAGTTTAGGGAGTATGGAGGCACTGACCTGGAATAGGTGAAGAGGAATCAAGAAGGGGATGTCTAGAGGTACTCCCCAAGGGCCAGCTGGCTAGGGAGAGGGAGCAAAAGCTGAAGGAGCAAAAGCTGAGGGTGGCAGTCACTGGGTTTCATTAGGCAATCCGTCTAATGGCTCTGTGATATGAGTGAAAAAGGCAGCTGAGATGAAACAACTCCCTGGGAAATGACTAGGTAGTAATAGTAGCTGAACTGCAGACAAAAGAATTCCCCCAAAAGTGAAGGACAAAGAGAGCTCACACCTCACTGCTGTGACAAGCAATAGATTTTTTTTTTTTTTGCCTAGAGGGACGGTTGCTGTAATTCATTTCTCCACCTGCTAGTCAGAGTGAGCAGATTTCCACAGCATGAGAACTCAAGCATGCATGCTGAGCCTGCTGAGGAAAATGAACAGTATCTCCACCTTGACAGCAGTGGCAAATGTCCTAGAGAAGTGTGTGTCCTAGATGTGATTGTTTTTTCTTTTTTAAACAAAATGCACATATTTAAATGAACCTGCAGTAGGAAGCTTAGACTAACAAATCCTAAAAAAATAGAGTTGTCCTCCACAAAGCATGCTTATTTGTAATGTCATCTAAACCCAGTAATGACTCCACATTTAAGTTGTCAGTGATGGAGGACTGAGACCAAGTCTTCTGTGGCTAACTAGGTATTATTAATGATTTTCAGTCCTGGATTTTGGTCCAGGGCAGGTGCTAACCCACTCTCAAAACACCATGAATTTGTTTAAATCTGTCCCAGCTTGGACCTTTAGCAATTTCTGTCTGCTCAGAAGCTGTATGGTTCATAAATCCCCATCCCTGTAAATGTTATGACACAGCCCTATCCTGGTGGATAGCAAGGGAAGTATGTGTAAGTAAAATACTCTCCTGGTAAGACCTTCATTTCAGTTTTAATGTTTTTGTTTATTTGTCATTTGTGAAGGTATTTTATAGGGGCTTTACTTCTCTGCAGGCTCCCTTCTACCTGACAACGTATTGTGCATGTGTTGGCTGGGATAACACACCCAGCAGCATCGTGCAGGCAGCTGGGACAATCCCACTGCTGCTGCTGGGCTGTGGCAGAGGAGGCCAGCACCAGCAGTGGCCTGGGTGCCCTGGGTGAAGCAGGGAGAGCTGCAGGGAGAGTGGGCACAGAGAGCTCATTCAGCCCCGGCTCCAACCCTGCCAAGTGCTGCCATGAAGGCACTGCTGGGGTTGGAGGGAGGTTTTGCTCTGTGAGTGGCTTCAAGGAGTGAAAAAAGAAGCCAGGGAAAATTATTGACTCGATAGGGTTTCCATAAAATTTGATTTTTCCCCCTAATGCTTTTTGGCTCCCTATCTCTAAAAACCTTACAGATCAATCAAGATATAGTTAGGAAATCTAATAAAGGGCCTACAGTTATAATGATGACCTTCTATCCTGTTGTTTTTTTTTTTTCTGTATTGGACTTCTCTGGAGTCCAACAGAAAAACAGAGTTCTGGCACAAACAAAGCATCTCTGTCTATTGCAGTGAAGTTTTGCTTGCTTTAGAACCAGATCTGCTCTCTCTCTGTTTTGTGAATGTCAGTTTTATTTCATTTCATGGTTTCATGTATCATTTTATTTTCATTCCTCCTCTAAGTAATACTCGAGGAAATGAGATGCCTGAAATAATCAAACAGTGAAAGTCAAGTATGCAAAAATTAAACTCACTTAGGCACTTTAGCTAAGCTGACTGATCTTAGACATGGAAATTTTCACAGTTTGAATTCTGCTCAGGTCAGCAGCAAGCAAAGTTCATTATTTTCTGCTGATTGTTTTGTGGCCTATAGGATATAGATTGATGTTTTCTTCCTGTGGAATAGGTTTTATATTACCCTGCTCTCAGTAGGCTAGAAATGGGAACTACATACAGCTGGACAGAAGGGGATTTCAGCTCCCCTATGAAATATGGAACAATTGCTTCCAAGCCTGGAAGGATTTCAGACTATCAGACCTTCAAATTGCTTCTGATATTGTGTATGAATAGAAAATGCTGTAAGCCATTTTTAAGAAGTTTGAAGTGCTAGGGAGGAGCTAGATTTCTTTTTCTATTCAACCAGCACAAGCTGCGAAAGACTGGCATAATCAACTGGGTCAGGTGAAAGAAAGACAGGAGTGCTCTGGCAGGGCCCAGCCCAGGACCTCTGGCTGTGCCATGTTTCTAGACAGCACCGTACAGAAGGATTTTCATCCTTCTTTTCTCCAGCTGAGGAAACACCCCTACCCACTTTCTTCTGTCTTCCGACAATACCATGACTGTTATCTTACTGCAGGAAAGTACCATAACTTCCCTAGGATCCTAGCCTTAGTTTTTCCCTAAAAAAAACCTAGTGCTAGTTTTGAGCCAGGTTCCAAAGTGCTAAAACACTTTTATTTCTTCCCAACATCTTTATTAATGTTAGTCTTTTGTTGATAGGCATTGTATTGCCAGCTTTAACTTCTGGTGTGTGAATGTGGTGGCTGCTTGTTGGGGCTGTTACCGTGTCACTCAGTGCCTCGTTCCTCGCAGTCACTGGGAGAGCTGGAGCAAGCACAGGGGAAGAACTGTGGGAAAATCTGTCTGACAAGCTGCACCATGCAGTCCATGAGGTCTTGAGCTGCATATGGCCAGGGGCAGGGCTGGCAAATACAAGTAGAAACTGGGGGACAAGTGATGCTTGTGAGCAGCACAAGATGAGGAACACGTGAGAGCTGGCCTAAGGGGAGTGTCCACACAACTGGATTTCAAGGTAGATGCTGACAAGACCAATAGCTAGAGGAGGAACCACAGAAGTGTCAAGAGCTGCGATGAAAGCTGTGTGGACACTCAACAAGTCTTATTTCTGGAGATAGCATAAGGACTAGAAAATGTTCAAACATCCATTCCTCTCTCTTCAGTCATACCCCAGGAGTACCCCAGTACCCCAGGAGCTGGTCCTGGGTACTCTGGTAAATGAGCTGTGCCCTTCTGTGTCATCAGATACCAGGGTAAAATATCAGTCATGGGTACTGGAAGCTATCCACCTTTCCCTGCCCACAAAGGAAGTGAGGGAAGCACTCACAGATTGAGCAGCTGTGTGAGAACCCCTAATATTCTAGAAATTATTTGCCACATGTGGTTTTGGCCCCTGCCAGAGACGTAAGCAACTTCAAAAGCACAGCAAAGGGAGCCACAAAAAAGGGCTGTGATACTAAAAACTGTGACTTCATACTGAGCATTCTTCTCAGTCAGTGGGAGAAAAAGGTTTAGTCTGTTAAGGTCACAGCTAATTAAACTTGTCAATGTAATCTACCTGTTCCATGATAAACCCTGGACTGATTTACCACTTGTTATCTGTGACATTACACTTGTAAACATTTAAAAGCAAGGCAAATTATTGGTATGCTGTATTCATAAGAGGCATGACAGAATGAGAATTCTGGTCCAGGCTTAATGTCCTTTGCATACTATGTCAGTCTAAGTTTATATTATTCTTTAAGAAGATCTTCAACAAAAACACCTTTATGCTCTCCCTGTAGGGCTGCCTCACAGGAATTCAAATGCTCTCATGTGTTTTGCAGCTCTCCAAAATTTTGTAGCTAGAATATATGTGTATTTCTCTCCTGACTGCCCTAATAAAAAACTTATTTTATCATTGGGGGAGTATATGACAATTTAATGGGAACCACTAAAGGCTGTTAAAGCATGAAGTACCTGTAGGACTTGTTTAAAGTGTTTGGTATATCTGGCAGTCTACCAAGCTGATGAAAGCCCTTGATGTTTCATGACAATCACAATAAAGCACAGCTGAGTGGGTTGGTTTGGCTGAAGTTCTTATTTTTGTACTCAATTTTTATGCCTTTTGATTGAAGTTAAATGCAGTGAACGTGGAGTTTTATGCTCATTTTAGGTTTAATTATAATGCCATGCCTTTGGCATCATAAAATAGTGAAACACGTTTTCTTGGAAAAATATCTCTGGATTTAAATCTTTGGCTTCTGGTGCAAAAACAAATATGTGGTATTCCCCTTTTCCTCCTTTTTTAGATTTTTGATCTCCTGTGCTAGATACAAGCTCTGCAGGCACTGAGTTGCTCTCTGATATCTCTAGTAAAAAAAAGGTTTGCAAATAAAATCCTTGGAGGCCACAGAGCCAATGGGATTTCAAATGAGAAGAATTCTAGTCAAAATATGGATATCTTGGAGAGGCCAAGGAGGGGTCTCTGTGATTCAGGGATAGTGTGCTAGGTCATTCCCCTTGTAGCAATGCACCTACATCAAAAAATAACTCCCACAGTATGTTAAAACTATCAGGCTACTTTAGATGCAGCTGGAGTTTTTTCTCTTTAATATAAATATGCTTAACTTAAGTGCACAGTTTGTTCAGATGAAAAGAGGCAAACATCCAAACAAAATGAACAGCAAAAAAGGTCTGGAGGTCGAGGCCCTGGCACCAGGACTCGTGAGATGTCTTCACAGGGGCAGTCACCACCCCCAGCAGCCCGCAGGGTGCCGGGTTTAGAAGGCTGGAAGGAGAATGGCCTTTCAGTCAGCATGCTGAAAATCTTATGGAGGAGGTAGAGACAACACAAATGCTTTTGTGAAGGAGAAGACAGTGCCCGCAGGAGAAATATCTGAGGCTGAGAGACAGATCAAAGCTGTGGCTGAATAGATCAAAGATCTCAAAACTAAATGTACGTGCACAGCAAGCTGCCTGGTTTGCCTGAGTGAAAGTCATTCTTTTGACAATCGTTTTCTTGCATTTCAGATTAGCCAACAAAGCATGTGGTGCTCAGAATAGAGCAGTGAGAGACGCCACCAGTAGAAATTGGGCACTTGCCATTGTCTACATCTCTATCTGTAAGCACTGGAATATAGTTCTGACAGCTCTAAAGCACAGCAGAGGATTAATGAGAGATCAATGAGACTGAGGGACTGGCTGCAAGGTGGAGGAGGGTGGTACTCACTTCAGGGAAGCCTGGCTGAGGCGTATTGAGAATTCCATATTTTCTAAAAATCTCCTCAATGTCCCTCTAGCTGGGCACTCTGACTTGCTGATCAGTTTTCAAGAGCTGGGCTGAACTGCTCCATGGTAAAATCCATTAGCCCCAGACAGAGGAGCAGAGTGGAAAATTCCCTCTGTCCTTGCTCCAGTGACAATTATTTATATAAAGTGAAACAATTCTGATGAGATATTGGCTTTTCAGTCCCTTGCCTCAGACAGTCCTGTAAGAACATCCAAAATCAAAATTATGTCCTTTGTGCTGCTTGGACCTTGAGCTGTTGCTTCCCAATGAGTGTTCTCATTTCTGACCTGGGATTGGGCTGTACCTTCCTCCCATAGTTGTGACCAGAATTTTTAATCTGAGCCCAAGACATATTTCTCAGAGTATTATTGTGACCACTGTGACTACTGCAATTAAAGACAAAGGGGAAAGACAGGAAAAAGGCAGGAAAGGTTAGAAAAATGATAAGAAAGGATGGGAAAGGAAAAGGGAAAAAATGGGGAAATAGGTATGAGGAAAAGAGATTTTGAATGAATGTTATGGTACTGCATCCTTAAGAAATCCTAAGTCTAAGATGAGTGCAGCCAAATTGTTTACAAATAGTGATGGAGAGCTAAAGGTAGAAAGTGGGGAAATACATGTTGTTGACTTGTAAAAAGATCATAGCCTACAAGCTGCTCAGCTTGGGGTCTCCAGCGAGTTGAACAGGTCCAAAGACCTGTGGGATTCTCTGGGGAGCAGCCATGGTAGGAGATGTTAAGTTCACAGTTTCACCTCTACATGCAATAAGGGGAAACTTGCACTGAGATAGGATATACAGCTCTTATTATTAAAGGATCTTCAAAAGAGAGAATAAAAGGGGCAGTGAAGAGTGACACAATATCTTCAAAGACTACTGAAAATGGCTTCCACTGAAAAATGTGAGCTGCTTGGTCTATTTACCTAAACATAGAGATGATTTACATTAGACCAGTATCCTCAAATATACTTTCTATTACAGGGCTGACCAATCTTGGAAGTTATGACTAGAACCAGAAGCCAGATCAATATTAGAAATTATGTCCTTTCTTGAAATGGAGGTTTATTCACCTGGAACATAGGCTGATAGGAGGTCATGAAAACCCTATTTTATTTTCCAAACTTTGCTGGAAAATGTAGCTTTATTAAAAGATACTTTACAGTTTAGTTAAACACGTATTATTGGATTCACTAGACTTGGTGAAATTTAACTCAATTGAATTTAATAAAAAGGTAGCGAAAAAAGGTGTCCTTTCAAGATTCTTTCAGTCCTATTTTTCTGTGATGAAATAACCCTTCTGGTTTTAAAGGCTATATATCTAGGTTTCTACGGAAATACCTGAACAAATGTGTCTGTGTCAGCTTGGTTCAAATATATCTGCATCACATATAGCAAATGTACTTTATAGGAACTGTGGGTTTCCTTTAAGCTCATTGAACTCTCTATAGCATGTCCTGTCACATAACCTAGTATTGCATTGATCACTGAATGGGCTTTTTTCCAAACTACCACTGTTTAAATCAGAACAACATGGGAGAAACATTTTTTTAAATTGACCTGTGTTTCTTTTCGTCTTACTCAAAGACTGTTCACATATAAAATGACAGCTACCCCTGTCACTCTCCCAAGGGAAAGACATTGCCTTTCAGCAGCTCTTTCCCTGAGCCTTCCTACTATCCTTTGTATGGTTATTTGTGTTCAGTTGCTCTGCCTGTGCATCTCTCCCTC
>VXBQ01015626.1:0-62243 GCA_013400175.1 Phainopepla nitens | reverse complement strand
GCCTTTTCTTTCTTTCTTTCTTTCTTTCTTTCTTTCTTTCTTTCTTTCTTTCTTTCTTTTCTTTCTTTCTTTTTCTTTCTTTCTTTTCTTTCTTTCTTTATTTTTCTTTTTTCTTTAATTATTGCTGCATTTCTTACTTAGCCAGAGCACAGAGAAAGTCATTGGAGAAGGAAAGTGCTTTACATTGGTCTCCTGCTTTATGGAGTCCATGGTATGGGCAGTTCTACTGAACACCAAGGGCAATAGCAGTGTAGGGGAAGAGGAGCTGGGCAGGAGGGACAAGGCTGGGGGCTCTAAAGGCATTACATCAGCACTCTTTGCTGTGGAATGTGTATCTCTGTCACAGCTGACCCCAGGGCTTGACGCAATACAGGCAGCTTTTCAGACTGTGATAATGTACTCCAAAGCGGAGTGCAGGGATGTTGCAGCTTGTCTCTGACTTGCTCCTCCACACCCACCTAGGGTTATGACTCCCTCCACACCTTCCATCTATTTTCCTGAAGTGTGGTATTACTGACATCCATTCATCATCTCACAAAGTAGAGGAAAAAAGAGAACAAAGAAGCATTTGTGAGCTCAGGAAAATATTTCAGAGCTTGTAATTTGGTTGTAATTGTAGATAATGCAGGAGAAAAGAATAAGACTGAGTACACCTGGATTTGATTTTCTTTTATATTCTTTAACTTGGATATATCAGGATTTAGAAAATATTTGCTATGCGTTTTATTGGATTATTTCCTCAAGGAAATGCAAGTGTGATTCTATCTCATCACTTTAGTTACGTCCTTTCTGTTTCTTTGACTCTTTTATAGTGACAGTACTGCACAGTCTTTATTTAACTTGAGCAACAAAGTCATTTCCATGTGGCAGCAGGACAGGTATTCTGATTAAGTCTGGGTAGACCCAGATAGGAGAAGCAAAGCATCAGAAAGATTGTTAGCAGGGACTACACTATGGAAAGGATTTCCTGAGTGATTAAAACGACAACCCTCTCTTTAAACAGACTGGAGTAGGAGCAGATAAGCTGCTCCATTCACTCATTAGTTCATTCATTCATTCATTCATCCCCATTCATTCTCTCTCTCCCACTCCATTATGCCAAGAATATGGTCAGTCCTTTTAACCCTTTAGACAAAGAAAATGAAGCCTACACCAGTAACTAATTTGTAAGCTGAGGTCAAACACTTTTGGGCACCAAGATGCCACATTTAAGGGTAGATGTGGAAAATATTAGCTGGGTCACTCAGAGGAAAAAAGTGCAGTGTTAGCCAACAACTGTTGTTTCCAAGGTGGTTTATAGAAGCCTCAGACTGATAACTCAAACAGCACATAAATTCAGCCCATAAAAATGGTGCTCATTCCAACACACTTCTCATATAAGTACATTACTATTGGCACATGTATGTCTGATACTCAGCTAGCAAGGTTTATCTGTTGTTTTTTTTTTTTTTCTTTTTAACTGCTTGAAGGTTTTAATATAATTGTATTTTTAAAGAGGTAAGTAACTGGCTTGCAATTCCTGTGTAAGGTTCCTGTATTGCCAACTGTCTTCTATCTCTGTTTAGAGACACTGAGAAGTTACCACCGGAAAGCTGTACCTCTTTTTGTTCTAGAAGAAGGCAAAAGTGTGATTTGTGGAGTTTTATTCAGAGCTACACTGTTAATCAGTGAATTTTCAGTTGGAAGAGATTGTTAATTGTAGTCACAATTGAAGAAACTGGCATACTGATACAGTCCTGGACAGTGGATCAGGACAAATAGCTGTCTTTGATTTCTAAAGGTTATAATTTTAACAGATGTTGCCTTTTGCTATTGTGATGAAGATAGACAAAATCAGTAAAACCAATTTAGAGACACAAAGATGGGACTTTTCTCCCTATACTTTCCTGTTAATAGATGTATGTGTTCATTGATATTTCTCTTACCCCTCTTACCTTCCTTGCAGAAAATCCCCATTGTCCAATGTCAGTGTTTGAAACACACAAACAAAAAAACCTACATGTTCATAATGTGTTGCTGCCTCCCAGAAATATATCTTGTATTTGCTGGACTGGTGATGTGTCGCATGTTAACTACTGGGAGAACAGGGAGAGGTGGTTCAAGAGTTGATCTGGTCCCCTGCCAGTGATCTGAACACTCTGGCTGAACAACCACCAGAATCCTGCGTGTACAGAGGCACACTTGTGAGGTTTCTTGGTCTGAGTGTAGTGTGTGGTAGAGCTGTTTGACAGTTTGCATCCCCACAGCAGTGCTCCATAATCAGCAACCCAGTGGATGCATCCTCCATCCAGAGTGAGAGGCAGGTCTTGAACTGCAGAGCCTGGCAGTCCTGGCTGCTGAGTGAGGTATTGCTATCCCTCTTTACTGACAGATGCCTGAAAGCCAGAGAAGATTTGTTTTCTGGGTACTGCGCAGGCTTTACCAGCAGGGTCTGTGATGAAACCAGGGATGGGACTTCAATCTCTCCAGTCTGAAATCACTGTGTCTGTTTCCTCAAAATCAAACATTTCCAGCAGAGGTGCTTTGCAAGTCCAATTCTAGAAAATCCAAATCAACGTAGAGTAAAACACACTAAATTTTGGGAAATGCTGCTATTTTTTCGACTCAGTTAGATTTTTTTTGGAAGAAGGTGCCAGATGTATCTTCACTGTTGTCATTTCCCATTGAACCTTATGCTTTCATTAAATTGCAATCCTGTTTGTTGCTGCATCCAAGAGTGCAGAAAGGACTGGCAGAGCTCTGTGGATTTAGACTAGGCTGAGAGTGCATTTAAACATTGACTTGAATTTGAGGAACAGATTTTTTTTTTAAGCCTGGCTTATTCTCTGACAACAAAGTACTGACCCTCTGGGATGCTGCCTGCTGTGTCAGATGATTCAGGGTATGGGCTAATCATGTCCAGAGGTCAGAGAACAGGAAGGAAAGGCTGAAATTAAAGGGCAGCACACTTAATTAAAATAAAAGGGGAAATAGAAACTATTTGTTTTGCAGAATAGCCTGTAGCACTCATTTCTGGCAGGGTTGGAACAACAAAATAGGGACTTCATCCACTTAAAATGGGTGCGTCTTGGAAGAAAACCAATGGACTTACAGTGCCTGTCTTATTTTCATTGCAAGAGATGTAACAAGTAATTGTGCCTAGAATCAGAAGTTTTAATAGTTAAATATTGGGTTTTAATCAAAGATGGTACAAATTTAAAAAGGGGAAGGGAGAGAAGAAGATGGGTCATGTATAGGTACAAGGGAGAAATCTGAAGTTAATCCAGTGAAGATAAATTATAAACACCATTGTTCAGATAATATTGGGTCATGGCATAAAAGGATTACCTCCTGACAAGGCTGGGAGGTTAAAAGATGTTGTCATCTGATGGCACACAATTACCGTCATTTTTACTACCATCCTTTTCCCTGTCCATTGACATTGCATACTGGATACCAATAGAAATAGCCCATTAAACAGCTTTGGCTATAAATGGCTGGGAAATCTCTCTTTTTCATATACTAGCAGCAGTTTGACTTTCCCAAAGTTGAATAAAAATGGTTTGTTAATTGGCAGAAGTCACATCCCTCTGTTGTGAGGGGCATGCGGGTCTCATCCTTCAGAGCTGTGCAGGATTGCCCACACAGCAGGATGCTACCAATTCAAAAGATCATTGAATGTGGTAAACCTACAAATATGCTATTCCTCTTGGGCAAATGGGATATCCCAGGCAGAGGGGCCTTTCATTTTCACCTACTGCCACCCCTGCTAGACGTTTTTTTTGGCGAGTGGGTGTTTGTGGTATTTGCACTGCCTCTTCTGTTGCATTGGCCTACCTTATAAAGATTTGGATAATATTTTACAATATATGACCTCCTTCATATAAAAATAACATGCCATGTCCTATATCACAACACAAACCAACATGGTTAAACCAGGATGAGTGATGATGAACTATCCCTGCCACTTAAATACTGTACTCATGATATGGTAACCTCACTGAATATGGAAATTCATTATCCTCTTAGGTCTGGACCAAGACCAAATACAAATTTATTTAAAATGTGAAGAAGATAAATGACTGATAAATGGGAAAAGACATAGCTGTCTTCCATAAAAGGAAAAAAAAAAGAAACAGGGCATATGTTAGAGAAGAAGTTTATTGCAGGGATTAAGGATTTGCTAGTCTGAAACCTGATAAGGGAGAGAATATCCATAATCCTTTTTCACTGAGAAAATTTGCATTAATTAGCAATTTAGGTCAAGCCAAAGTGAGCACACAAGAATGGAGAGAAAATAGAAACCTTTGTTTCTATGCAGTTTTTTCAAACGAGTAGTTTGTGGTAGCCATATCCTTCTCCTTTCTAGGTTGATTTTTTATGGCACTAAATACCAGCAGCTTTCTCCATATACAAGCTGAAGAGACTAACTCTTAAACATCATCATGCATGAAGATGACAGCTCAGGCTGCTTTAGAGCTCAAGGCAATACATGGCTGAGGGGACTGCAGAATTACCTGAATACCATTTTAGGACTACAGTAATTTAGTGATACAGAAATCCCTTGAAAGCAGTACTTCCAGCTGAGTTCCTACAGATTATGGTCCCTCTGATAGATAGTGCTGTGGGGGGACTGCTCTCTGCTCTGCCCCTTTTATAAGTCTAGAAATTAATTTCAGGGCTGGAGTTACCTTTTATTTAGGGTTATTGGGAGCTTGCCTAGAGGAAAATGAGACACAAGATGTCTGTACCATGGGAAAATCTGCGCTTTATATAGGGGATGACTGATTATACTTCTTCTTTTCTTAACTGCTTGGGCCAATGTCACAAAAATACATGAATTTTAAAGCTGATTTCCAGAGAAAATGATCCTGGCTGACTGCAAGTAAGGTGGAAGCTTGCAGGAGAGAATTTTTTTCCCATCTCACATGTTCTGTGTAAAGAGGTGCTGAGCATCCATGGCTCTCCTTAGCATCAGCCAAAGCTGTAAGCACCAGCCTTGCCCACCACAACCCCAAATGCCTTCATCAGTCTATACCTGAGCACTGCAGACCACAACTACCATGGGGCTTTAAGGTAACTGAGATGAAGGTGGTCTTATATCTCTATCAGGCTTTAAACCAGCTACAGATTGTCATTGAGCTGACCAATAGTTTTCTCATCTTCTGTCTATCAACTGTTTCCTGAAAAAGCCTATTAAGTAAACACATGGGATGAAATATGGGAATGGGTGAGAAACAGTGTAAGGCCCAGTACTGGTTTTCCTTAAAAACCCTTTGTTTTGTTCTGTCTTCCCATTGAACCAAGATGAGCTTTGGGTTGGGATCACTGCTAATACTTTGTTTTTCAGCTAACATACAGGAAAAGATTTATGAGACAAAACTGGCAACATCTAGACAAGAAGGTATATGTGAGTCCCTGGTTCAAAACTAAAATATGAAAGTGTTGTTGAAACTGAAGTATAATAGCTTGGAATAAAATGAATAATAGGAAAAAGAAATAGAGAAGAATAGAGGGAGGACAGCAAAATGAGAGAAAAGGAAAGAAAGAAAAAAGATCAAGAGAGAGGAAAGTCTTCTTATTTCTTATTCCTTTCTCCTTCCTCTAACCTCTTCCTTTCTCTTTCATAAAAAATGTAATACTAGAAAGAACATCCATACTCCTTAAGCTTAAGCTTGATCTTCTTTCCTAAACACATCTCATAATTCCTACCACAAATGTGTCAAGCTAATGCTTGAAGCTGCTCAGTTCTCTTCCAGTTTTGGAAAAATCACTCTCCCTGAAAATTTAGAAATTCTCCTTTCATCTTCAGCCTAGTTTTACACATGACCAATTTATTCCCATTTGCTCTTTTACTAATACAAAGCAATAACTTATATAGATCTTGCCCTTCCCTTATATATACAACCACTGGTGTATTTATAGAGAGCAGTCATTTCTTCTTTCAGCTGTATTTGTCTAGGCCAAAGAAGACAACTTTCATTAGACTCTTCCTTTAGGGTAGGCTTTCCATTGCCCAGTAACTCCAGCAGACAGAGGCAGCTGTCATATTTGCTGGCCAAAGGATCTCTTTGGGGTTACCAAAGCATCCATATAGTCCTCTTTCAAAATTCTTTCTCATGGAGTCTACTACACACTTCCAACCTCCATCTCACTCTTCTCTTCCCACTCTAGTCCTCTTTTGCTAAGCAGATCGATGTATCACTGGCAAATTTTCTGAGCACAAGCCTAGGTTCTGTATCAAACCCATCTCCAGTAGTAACGTTCCTCTTGACAATACACTTTTAGCTTGTTCCTTTATCTCATGATTGTATTTGTAAGACTGTTCTTATTCTCCGTTTTATCCTGTGTCACCCTCCATTTTATCTCCTGTGCTATCACTGTGTTACTGAGTTACCGAAGACCACATGGATTAGATTATCCATATTTGCCTCATCAAAGGAAAACATCGGGCAAGTTAGGCTTACTGGTAAATGCATGTCGAATGTTATCTCATTTTCTATTGAACTCTTTAAAATTTGCTCTTCCTTCAGATATAAGTTTTGTTTCTGTTCACACAGTCCCATAAGTTTTTTTCTTCTATTCTATACCTCAGTGTCCTCCTAGAAAACTCAGAGCACAGAATTTATCTAAAGATTTACTTTTTATCTCACCTCACTCTTTCTTGAGAAATGGCCTTCTTTATTTTTTTTAATTTCAGATTCTGACTGGATTTTTCCAAAAACACTCTCTTTCCAAACACACAGCTCTTTTACTACTTTCAGATCTTCATTATCCACCATCACTAAAATCAAATAGCTATGGGGGTAGGTTCCTTTGAGAGCCTGCTCTGGCTCATTCCTTTCAAGATCAGATTAGATATTCCTTGAGCCCAAAGAGTGCTTTGGTCTGCCCTCATTACATTCCTTCAGAGCTGAGCATGGCTTCCATTTGGGGAAGGGCCAGCTGTGAGATCTCCCAGTCTTCTGCCAAGTGCACATTAACAGTGTTATAAATGTCACAGAGTCTGGAGTCAAATTCTTAGAGCAATTCTATCCCAGACACAATGTTGTCACTGCTATCATAACTCAGCTCAGCAGCCTCAGTATCATTTACCCTTAGTATAAACATCCCAATTGTCTGAAAAACATTGTGATGCAAGACAATGTCAGCAAGAAGAACAGCACAGAGTGTTTTGGACACCCTTAGCTGTGTGGAAACTGGTGATGCAAACTGAGATTTCAGCAGCTGTGTCTGCTGAAAAATCAATGAGATTCCTCTGCCAAATGGGGAGATTGATAAATATGATCTGCAGGGGCTGGGAAGGACTAAGAGTTTGGAGAAACTCTGTGCAATTGTAAGCAATCTGCTAATTAAAGACATAGCTTTGATGAGGGTTACAAGCTCAGGGGAGGTCAAGGGTTGTGTCCATAGAGAAAGGAATCAGAGAATTGAAAGCAAGGGGAAAGCTTATATCTTTCTAACAAATTGGCTGATGTAAAGAAGAAGAAAACAGGAGAACAGGAACCATCTCTGCAGAAAAACATGTAAATGGAGATGCTAAAGCAGTGGAAAACCAAGCAAGACCTAAACTCACTAAACAGTGTTGCAAAATGAAATGAACAACACAGAATGGGTTTTTTTCTAAATAGCATGTTATCACAAAATAATTGCTAGTGCTTGTTATTTACAACAGTCACTTTTATAGCAAGATGATTAAGTGTAGGGAGTAAGAAAACAATAGCTCCAAAAGCAATAATTCTTAATGTTTATTGAAGGCTGCACTGAGAGATTTTCAGATCAGCTCACAAGCAATTAACCAAGACTCAAAATATCCTTACAAGGTAGAATAATCATACTCATTTCACAGATAAGTGCACAAAGAGAAAATAGGTAACTCAGTCAGTTAGACAAATTTATATACAAGACTAAAGTTATTCTTTCTTTCCTTTCTCTAAGTTTCCACCACTAAAATAAAAATTTCCTTTTCTTGAAAAAGCAGCAGCAAACATCTGCTCGGGTTTGTGTGGCTGAAATTTATGTAGGCATTTTAAGCAGCTTAACAACAGCAGCACCAAAATAATTTTTTTTCAAGTGGTCAGAAGTGTTTAATACAGTCTTGCTGACATGGCAGTGGCACCATAAGATGCTAGATAATGTATTAAGTTGGAAAGCTATTATTTCCAGTCTACTCAGCCCATTAAAAAATTGCAAAAGGAAAAAGCGTCACAAATTGAGATTCTGCCTGCCCTGCAAATTCAAGAGTGCCAAGGGGTATGTTTGTGTTATAAGTGTCTTCCAGCATGACCAAGCCTGTTCCCATACTGGAAATGGCTGAAGAGGTGACAACCTGAGACTGGAGCCTGCTGTGCTCCATAATCCAGTGCTTATTTCACTGCTTTTGTGTCTCCCACAAGCAAACCCCCATAACCAAGTCTCTGCATAACATCAGGAGCACAGATGGTGAGCTGTGCACTGCACAGGGACAGCCTCTTTTTGCTGTAGGTGTGCACAGACATTGGTTTGGTGTGCACCACCACCAGCAGCAAACTGTTTAATGTCCCAACTCCAGTGAAGGAGGAGCTGTGTGTACAGTCAGGTGCTGCAGCTCAGTAGTCAAGGGGCTGCTTTTTCAGATGCCAACAACCTTTCTGCTGGTGCTCTTCAGGGCCACGCATATATCCGTACATTGTGCAAACCATGCCATGGGTGTTCAGTTGTCTTCTGAAAAGATGCAGAGGACTACACACGGTAAAAATCCTTGTCAGTCAAGCAGTACATATAAGGACTTTTCTGGAAACACTCAGCAGGGGGAAGGGAACCCTGAGTCCACTGCCCCACTGCCAGCTGACTACAGGTGTAATAGGGGGATGGATCATGACCCTGGGGCTCCCATTCTGGAGAGGCTCAATTTGCACCTACCCACATCAGCACTCTTTCAGCATCCCTGTGGGCTGGGACCTTTTCAGGAGGTATTTTTAAGAAGCTACCTTGCACCAATACTGGGTGCTAAAAGAGTATGCAGGGAAAACAAACTCTTTGCAACTCAGACTCCTGTGCAATATTTGACCCAGGGAATCAACCTCAACTATCCTAAGAGGCATCATTTGGCCAGCTGACTAGATTGCAAGCTCTTCAGGGTAGAGAAAAAGAGACTGACAGCGCCTAAATAGTGCAAGTACAAATCTCGGTGGAGACTTCATGGACACAAATAAAATAGTCCAAATCACTGGCTACTGTTGCCATCAAAATTAGTTTCATATGACTGATTAAGGAAGAGCTGGGGGCTTTTGTACTTACAGATGGGAAAGATATCTTTTATTTTATTTTGTACTCTGTTTTTATTATACATTTGTCTTCCTTCAGTCAGTTCATGTGTATGTTTTTTACTGGGGCTGCTTTCAAGTGTGTAGCAGAAATAAGTGAAAAAGTTGAACTGCAGGTCAACAACACAAATTTAGAAGTATTGCAAAAATTTATCCAAGAATAGGTCCATAAAATGGCCTGAAATTCTTTCCATGCCAATTAATTACAATTAGTGAAAAAAAATACACAGTTCTTTCAGTATCTTTTGTTTTCTGAAAAGATCCCTGCATTATTCTAATGAAAGACTATTAAGCTTTAATGGCCTAAACTGTAGGTAGGTTGGAATTTGAATAATGATAATTTATTTCTTGCTTTAAAATTAATGACATTTTGAAGCCCATTGACATTGTTTGACACACTCTGATTCATGCAAAACTTTGGGTCCCGCATTCCTTAAGGGTCAACTCAAAGGAAGGCTCCTTGCAAGGACAGCTGTTGTAACATCAGTTTTTCTGGTTGGAGTGTTGGACTAAACCTCTATGCTATGGGAACAAAGTGACTGTGGGAATCTTCTGTGTAAAACCTTTCTGACTGTTAGGCTGTGATACAAAGAATAACTATAAGAAAACTCATGCGAAGAGAAGATAATGGAAGGTAATGTTGGAGGAGGACAGCCTGTGATATACAAACCAAAATAACTTTTAGCTTAGTAGTATGACCTTTTCTTCTCATGCCAACAGACTGAAGGTGTTGATTAAAACCACAGCTCTGTGTCTCCAAGTTTTGTGTTCAGTTTGCATCCTGGCTCCATGTCATGTCTCCTGTTACATGGACACCCTCTCCCTTCATACAGCAATATCACTTCAGACTGACCTCAGACTGATTTCCTGTGATCTCAGAGACTGCTAGACAAAGTTAATTAATAACTAAGCTTTTTTATTTAGGATTACTAGTCAGGGATGGTCTTGAAGTCTCAAAAAAAAGATAAACATAAATGCTGCTTAATGCTTAGCAGCTCTGTAGATGGGCATCCTAAAGATGCAGCTATCATCCAGAGGTATCTTTAACACTACCAAGACCTTTACTGAAGTGGAGAAGCAAGAAGCAACACAGTTATCAGGAGGGAATTTAGAGTCTCTTCATTATCTTGGCCCTGACACTTCTCTTTTAGCTCCTATATTTCAGTTTGCCAATGTCTCCCCAATGCATAACATCAGGAGTTACAATGCATGTGGTGGAGATGGGAGAAGTGTATTTTTGATAAGGAAGTTGTGAGATTTGATTCACCCTGTCAGAAAAAAAGCATTCATTAGTGTCCATTCTTTCCTACGCCTATGTCCTGGTGTCCGTGCATGCACTTTCCACCAGCTCCCTGTGAGAGGAAGAGGTCTCATTTCAGGTTCAAAAGTTCCTTTATTTTTTATGTATCTTCTTTTGTACTGCATTTTTTTTTGTTTTGGTACTGTGATAAGAGAGCAAAGGTGACTGCTCTGGGATATCTTGCTTGGACTAAATAATTTCCTTCTCTATTTAAGATTAATTAAGAAATGTTGAAGGGAAAAAAGGTCAGAGCTACTCTGAGATTGTTCATTCCATTCCCCAATTATTCTGTATATACTAAGCCTAAAAGAACTGTAATTAGATATGAAACGAGCCTGATGAGGTTCTCTTTCTGTGCTGTTCCAAGCACACTGGCAGTCCTCCAGAAGTTAAATATATAAATAAATCATCTTCTTTTCACCAAATTTCTTCTGTTCATACTTGGGCTAACCAACCTGGACCTTTCCCATACAGGAGCCTGCGTACTGAACTGGCCCACACAGAGCTGAAGGGAGAGATTGCTGCTTCTCCATTGCAAACTGCTAGAGAGTTCAGCCAAGCAGTGGGCTATGTGAAGCTCTTGGAGTAACTTGTATGAGCCTTGGAAAACTCCAGTAGTTTCTGCACCCTGATATCTTTGCACACCTGTGTGTTTGTGTGGGATCCAGACAACAACACTGGGCTTCTCCAGTGTAGGTATGATACCTAAAAATTGTTCACTTGCCCTAGCAGGTGAATCAAAAGCAAGTGTGCCATGTGCCCAGGTGCTCTCCTGGTGAGAGAAAAGATTTTCAGGGGTGGAAAGGAGCTGAGATTGGTGCATTTGATGCTTTTCCAAATGTTGTCTTTAGTGAAGAACTTACCGGCCAAGTGCACAATGCTACACCATCATCTGATTTCCCTTATTTCATTGCTAGGAAAACTAGTCAGTCCATTTAAAAACCTATCTGTCTCAGGTATTTTCTCCTTCTGCTTGCCTTCTTCAATTCCTGTTTGCTTTCTCCATTTAATTTATTCTCTGACACAATAATTTATATTGGTGACTAGGAGTCCTGTAAAAGGATTTGCACAACAAATTGAAACCATGTAAATTATCCTACCTGCAGGGTATTTTTAACATTTTCTCTGATGTCATAATTATTGTTTAACCTGTTTGGCACTGAACCCTCAAAAAATGCTGACATTCTCAGAGGAAAAATGTGTTAGCTTTCAATAGCTTTTGCCTGAAATGGCTTCAGAATATTTATTTTTTTTTATTTGCAAAGGTTAAGCAAAAGAAAATCCACACATAACCAAGTATATGGAATAAGAGACTCAATACAAGCTGCCTCAGTCACAGTCTTCCCAAAACCAACAACCTACACATGTGGGAGACTCCAACCCACAAGCTGATAAGTCAGCATTGGTGACTTACACTTCAGCTCGTGTTTCTAAAACAAAGCTCTTTATTGCCGTCATCTTGTAAATAAAGTGAAGACCACAAAGAATAAAAGTGCTGGGTAATATGTTTCTTGTGTGTGTGAGTGTGCCTCTGGAAAAATACTAAGCTAAGAAAGGAAATAATGTAAACGGCAGAAAGAAAGCCTCCCTTGTTTCATACTTCTGGAGTGTGTCTGGTTTGCATCTGTTACTACATTTTCCACTTAAGAACACTTATTTCTTTAATACATATGAATGACTGGTTTTGACTGGCAGTTAGAAAATGTGGCTTTACTCTGATTAACTGTACTTTTTGTCTATACTTAGCCCTTTTTAAAACCATATTTCTCAAGCTATTTTAAAGCACGAGCAAAAACAACACATGGAACAATTTATTGAAATGCCAGGCAGGTTTGACAGGTGCAGGAGAAATTGCTTAGTTTCACAAATTGAAACAGCTGCAGTTTTATAGGTGATGAAATTGCGATGGGATGGGGTTTCAGATGTGTTAGCTCATCTTGTGTTTGCTGATTTGTTTTTGAAGTGTTGAGTCTCTTCCCCTTCTCCAAGGAGGACTCGTAAGACCTATCTCTCAAAAAGAGGAGGCATTTAGTTACCACATAGTGATGGGAAGCTTGGTAAAATTCAAACAGATCTCAGAGTAGATTGAAATGTAACTAGAAAATAACAGTTTTCTCCTCATGGGATTATAAATAAATGTTGCTTGCAGCTTTTGGAGCAAGAAATGCTATAAACATTTGGTCCAGCTTTCAGATAGCCTGAGCTAAGATTTCATTACCTATCTCTAAAGAATATCATGCACAGAAAATTTTGAATCATTAACCAAAAAAATTTAACCTCAAAAGAGTCTCTTTTTAAACCAAGGAGGTTTACTTTCAGTCTGTGCTATTGCTAGACAAAGATGTATGTTTTATTTTCAAATTATTCAGGACCATATGTTCTCCTGCAGTGACAGAGTATGTATCAAGTGGTCTGCTTTCCTTAAGTTCATTTTGTCATCCTAGAGAGGAAAAAAATCAGTGATGAAAATCAGTGAATGATCTTATAAGAATTGGTCACATTTGGCAATGAATTAATTTGTCCAAACACTTGAACTATAAATCCTCCTCCTAGCTTAAATCCCTGCTGATGATGGTGTTGTGAGTTGTATGTTCTTCTGTGGTTCAGAAAAAAATAATCTTTTAGATCCTGATGGAAAGTTATTGGTGTTTTGCACACTGCATCTGAGCTGGGATGCCAATTAGAAATGGCTAATTTGAGTGATGTGGAATTTCTGTTTCTTCTCAAATGCTATTCTTAGCAAAGGCAAATTGGTCACTAGAAAAAGCTAGGAAAGGAAATGGTGGATATTTTCCTGAAAGATACACCTTTGAGCAAACACATTGCATGTGACTTTAAGCACACTGGTCAAGTGGAAGATGTCCCTGCCCAAGGCAGAGGGCTGAGAACTAGAGGATCTTTAAGGTTCTTTCCAACCCAGACTTATTCAATGTCTCCTTTGACTTGGAACAGAAAAACAAAGACATTTGCCTTGCCTGTGTTACCCAGTCTGACAGATGACAGGACCACCCCAGAGTGCTCCAGTGGGGTTGACCAAGGCTGGGGCAGCCTCCTCCATGGCACTGCCATGCCACACTACACATGGGCCTGCACAAGGCTGCTGAAGTCCCTGCTGCCACACACCAGCCCGGTCCTGCCTGGGAAAGGAGCTGATCTGTAAAAAATTACTGTCATCTTTCAATGGGAGCCCCTCTGGGAATACTGCAACTTTCTAAGGTATATGGTCTGTCTCACAGCTCTGGGAATGTTTTGGCATGTCTCTCTCACGGGGTCAGAAGGACCAGGCATCCCAAATCAGCTCATCTAGTGGTCCTGGTTGCTTTAAAGATTGACAAAAAATTAGCATGCTATGCAAAGTTATATAACAAATTAGAAGGGTCACCTTCTGCCAAATCAAAAGGGGATTAGTGAAGTGTAGTGTTAGGCTCAAATTTGAAATAGGAAAGTTATTAATTTCAGGCCACACAAAATATGCTTCCCTGCTCTGACAGTATGAAGCTTTTGAACAGTTAAGGATGACTGTTGAATGGGACTTGGGGCTGTAACCAGTCATCCATAGTGTTCTGCCACTGCAGTCATTATTCTTGCACTGCAGTTAAACTTTCTAATGCTGGGCTATTTCAGCCCAGGTTACTGAAGGATGCAAAATAACCGTTGCATTAGGAAACTGAGATGGAGAAAAACTACACTGAGGTATCTTTGTTTTGCCTGGAATTTTTTAATTCTCTTGCCTTTGCTGCCCATTCACATCCAAGCATGCATTCCCTGGCTCCTGTGCTGGATCAGATGCTCACAGTACCCTGTGGACTGATTTGAGGCTTTGACTAATAGATGTGGGATGTGGTGTTTACCAGAGCAGGAGTTAAAATAAACGTTGCCTAGGCTTACTGACAGCTGGCTTTGCTCACATAAAACAGAGAATAGAGAAGAGAAGGTACCAGCAAGCAGCCTCGGACTATTTGGATGGGATTTCGGGTTGTATTGTTCATGTTGCTTTTATTTGATCTAGATGAAAAGCACTTTTAACTTGGTAGCCTGGAAAGATGACACTTGCACATACACAATAAACCCCATTTTGTTTTGTTTTCCTCTTTGACATAATACGCAGAGGGTGTTTATACGCCAGAGTGGACAATGGATCTATTGTCTCATCTCATGTAGTAACAAGTGCCATCAGTGCTTGCAATTGATCCAAGAGCTCTTACCTGATTCCAACACATCAGTTATTTATTTATTCACAGAGAAAAAAAATCCCATGACACTAACAATTGTTATCAAGGACAACATGGGAGGAAGCAAGAGAGGAAAATCCTAAATGGTGCCTATTCAGTTGTTTAGATTTTTTTGGTGTCACATTACAAAAAATCAGTGTGAGGGCACAGCAAAAGTTAATTTAGCTATTAATGTGAGATGTGGGTTTTATAAATTTTCTCCTGCACTACTGCAGCTGGCAAGAGCTTTCCCATTTACTAGAACAGGAAAATCAACCAGGCAGTTTGCTGTGTGTCCATCAATACTAGTTATTTGCAATACTGGTGTGCCTAAATTTTCTGCTGCTCTTCATGCCTTGACTGACATGATTTACAACTTGTTCAGCAGAAATATTTAAACCCATATTTAGAGGATTCCAAATTCCTTGAGTCCTTTTGGTACCCATCAACTTTTGGGATTAATGCCCGAATACAGTCACATGTTGACTTTTTATTTTTAAGAGTCTTTGCTGACTTTCTTCTGTGGCCTGGAGACGTGTCATTCACACTTACGATCAAAAAAAAAATCTGCCTTATTTACTTGATGTGTTAACATTGCAAGTGATGACAACAACAAGCACTGAAAAATTTGCTGTGCCTTCCCTTAGATAGATCTGATTTCTGCCAGATGCTGTATATTCCCCTGCAATACCAAAGTGTGCTGGGGCTCCTGTGAACAACGTTGTAATTCCCTGCACTTCTCCAGCTCCGACCTGTGGCCAATTTGTCCTTCCCCAGATCCCCCTCACATGCAGGTAACCTTTCTCTTGGCAGAGTTGGAGGACTAAGCTCTCCATGAATCCAGTCCATCAGGCTTGGACAGAAACAATGTGCTCGGCTATTTGGCCTCCGTCTGCTTTTTAGCGAGCAGCTTCTCGGCTTTGCAGGGAGAGCAGCAAATGATGACTATGCAGCGAGTTGCCCTTCACTTTCCCTTTTAAAATAAAATGTGATTATTAATCAACAAAGTGATGTGTTTCAGGGATCTGCAGGGAAAAAATAATAGCTCAGGGTGATTTGACAATGATTCTTTTGCTGCGCCGCATTTCCCATAGGACATGACAAATTAAATGTCAGAGTCAGCTAGAGAGTAGTGCTAGATCTCAGTCGGGGCATTAATCAGCCTGCCTCTCGTTTACCACTTTCCATTTAAGTGGATGACTGTATACAGTTTGAACAACGGAGCTTTTCATTCCCTAATCTTCCTAATTGTAATTTAAATGGTTTCCTGACAGTCGCCCTCAAGACTGCAGGAGAGATGATTCCAAGAGCTCTGTGTCCACCTCGGGTTTACATAATGGATGAAAATTCAAATCCTTGTCCAGGGTGCAATTAGATAACATCAGGAAAAGGAACGAAGGGATCGGATGAACAGCAACTGGAGAAGGAGAAATGTACATTTGATATCAGAGGGAGGCAGAATTCAAGCACAGGCACATACACTGACCTAGATCACAGTCGAGGCATCTGATATTGGGCAGTAGGGAAAAGAATATCCAGAGACTTTGAAATTCAACATGCAGAGTAAAGGAGCTGACTAAGAGCCAAAATAACCCATAACTGATGCAAACAAACTTTCATGAAGAATGGACATTTACATGCAGAAAAGTTCAAGGGCACAGAATGGTTTATACCAATTTCCCACAAAAAATATGAAAAAAAAGCCCATCCAAAGTTTCAGAGGGAGAAAATGCTGCTGTACAGAGCATGTGGTTGCACAGACTGTCAGATTACATTTGATACTATTGTGTTGATGGGTGTGATGTTTCATTGAGAACTGCCTGATAATATTGGACCTCCAAGCAGTTTTTTCCACAGTTTCCCTCAAGCCATTCCATCATTCAGTTTACGCTCAGTTCTCAGCAAATGTCTGCAATTCTAAACATCTAATGGCCTATCAAAATTGTCTAGCAACTTATCTGCCTTTTTTCTTTCACAAATACATTACTCCAGGATATGTATTGCCAAATCCTACTAAAATCCATAGTCTACATCAGACACTGGGGCTTAGTGCAGTGAAGTGACTGCCACATCCACAAAGGGCCTAATCCTGCAAGACATTATGTCCCTGCATAACCTGCCTTTTCTTTTCCTGTGTATTCATCAGTTTTGAAGGTCAAATGATCAGCTGTGAAGCCAGAAAAGAAGCTTTTCTTGTCCTGAGAAGCACAAGGTTTTTCAGAGTCTCCAGAGATAGGGAGGATGCTCCAGGATGGTCACTGGTGTCACCAGCATCTTTTTTCCTGGGAGCAAGAGCCACACCTGCATCGGTAGTGGCCCCAGAGAACAGGCTGGTGTTTCTCTCATGGAAAATATTGCTCATGATTGCAGTGATGGGGACTGGCTTATGGATAACCGATTAACGTGTAAAATGTGCTGAGTCGACTGATGCCATTGACAACTGAGCCATATGAAATTAAAAGCTTTATCTGTTTGCTATTACGTAACAGGAAAAACCAGGAGTCAAAAAACCCTGGAACTTGGCAAATCTCATTTAATCACATCTGGCAATTTTCAAGTCTGAGATTATCACAGTTGGATATCATGTTTTTAGAAAGTAAAGCAAACAGAGAAACTTGAACAAACAAGGCTCAGAAAATAAAGAGCCTTTAAAAAAAATACTTGTGCACCTTTCAGCAATGCTACAGGCCATGCTTGGCAAAAGAGTATTTAGAGCTGTTCTCTAACAACAGTCACATTTCAATTTAGTTTGAGATTAGTGAAACATGGGTACCTATTAGAAGGGTGCACAACACTCCTTTGAACTCACTTTTCTTGAGAGAATAGGGAAGTTTTTCATCCATTTTGTTTGGTGTCATTGCAAGAAATGCCAGAAATACCAAAAAACTTTGACTAGTTCCAGAGCTCCTTTGGTGGTCCAACAAAACCACCAATAGAAAAAAATTTTAAAATGTGACAGGGTGAGAAGTGTTTATTCCCAGTCACAAAAGTCTGTGAATGTGAAATTGACTGCATTTGTTCCAAATAATTTGTTCTATCTCAATAATAAATAATAATAAAAAGTAAGTAAAAATGTCGTTTGACTAGAAAATGTGAAATTTTTAATTTTGGGAAAGTTGAAATTATTTGCTTTGACAACCTCAAAACTCTTTATTTTAAGAAATTATTCAGATGAGTAGTTATATTAAAGCTGATTAGGTTTCACAGATAATTTTGGTCAACTTTCATTTTCTTGCTTTGCATTTTTAATCCTCTCCAAGCAAGGCAAGACAAGGGTTCTCTGAAGCATTTTGAATTAAGTTCTAGCTAACAGCAGTGAGGCAATATTTGACAAATCTCAGACCTGTCTGCACAGATGGGTACCACTGGTATCTTGGTCAGCCTCAGAAAGCATCAAGAGACACCAGCCCTGAGCGTGACAGAGTGCTGATGTGCAGCTTCAGCGTGGTGGCTGGCTGGCTGCTGCTCAGGGCACACCACCAGACAAGCACACCACTGCCCATGTGCACAGAGCTACGAGGCTGTCCCTTCACAGAATCAGTGTGAGAGCAGTGATTCTCAGGAATGCAGTTGTAGCTTAACCACAAACTGGTGGGTGCTCCACAACAGGCATGTAGTAGGAGCAATTTCTAGCAGATAGGATTTGTGGGTGAGAGGAAGACACAAAGAAACTACAGTCACGATGGGGCAAGATACTCTGGGGGCTCTTTCTGTTCTGCTCAGTCCCACTGGGATTATGTCAGACACATTTAGACTCTGCTGCTTATCCTCTGTAATGGTGGATGAAATTGCTGGGGCCTTGCCTTGGAAACAAAAGTACAGAAGTCTTCAGAGGAGGTTCAGAAGAGGATTGCTTCCCACAGTTAGGAGCAGGCTCTAGTTTATTTATTGGTAGTGGATATCATTATAAGAATAAAAAAACCCCAATGTATTTGAATAATAAAATACTCCTTACAGTGCCCGTAAGAATTATGCACCTAACACATTGGTATTTGAGCTCCAGGGAGACTTTACAGCACTTTCAAGTACATGAAGGGGCCCTACAGGAAGTCTAAAAGAGACTTTTTACAAGGGCATGTAATGACAGGAGAAGAAGGGAATTTGAAAAGAAAGAGGTACTAGCAAGAAAATTTTAAGTATGACAGTGGTGAGGCTCTGGAACAGATTACCCAGAGAAGTATGAATCCCCCATCCCCAGAAGTGTTCAAGGCCAGGCTGGATGGGGCCTGGAGCAACCTGATCTTATGGAAGGTATTGCTGCTCACAGCAGGGAGATTGATGATCTTTAAAGTTCCTTCCAACCCAAATAATTCCATGATTCTATGATCATATAATGCCCTAAATAGCAAACTATCATCTGCTACTTGTTAATCCTAATTTGTCAAATCAGGGAAGAAACACTGAGAAATTTCTTAAAAATTCTTTTTATTTTTGTGCAATTCAGTGTAGGAGTTTTTTTAGTGGAAGTGAATTCAAAAGAAATGAACATTTGCACTTCGAATCCTCTAGTGACATTTAAGATAGCCCAAGTCAAACAGAGCTATACATCTAAGGCACTTGTCTAATGTAAATGTAAATATTAAAACCTCAAAAAATCTTTGAAGTCTATTAAGGTTAAAGCTAGACAAAATCCTATAGTGTAGACTTACAATTCAATGACTAATATATATACATAACATTTCAATAAACTTAACTGAGGCCCTCTGAAAAGTAATATATAATGTACAAGCATCAACAGAAACCCAAGACCTGCATAGCAATGACCAGGGAAATTGGTTTTGTTCCAAAGTCTGATCTTGACCTTGCTGCTATGAAGTTGCTGCCAATTCCTACTTTCAAATCAGTATTTTCAGTGCTTTTGGACATGGAAAGGTATTGAAAGTCTGTGGTGAATCATTGAATTTTCTACACTCTTCTGTGCATTTTACTCTGTGTTATCTATGAATTTCAAAATACAAACGTAGCGTTTGTCTGCAAAGGGATGCTGAAGGGCATTGGTCTGAATTAGCTGAAGAAGTGAAATCAGAGGAGCTGAATGTCATTAAAGTTCTCCTGAACCCCTCAATTCAGAATAAAACGTGAAACTTTAGCTTAGATAAATGGAGCAAATGGCTGCAGAACGAATTAAACCCACCATAATTCTGAACCATGCTGTCCACACGAGGGCTGGATGCGTATTTACATAACTTGTGACTGGAGAGCAGACTTTGGCACATCCACTCTTCCAGGCAAGCCCTAGAAGACACCCGCATGGCGGGCGCGGCTCCACGCAGGCGCTGCCAGGCAGGTCTGGGCGCGTGGGCAAGCACCAAGCGCCCCGGCTCGGCGCCTCGCTCAGGGGCAAAGGCTTCAGAGGAAAGAAAAACAACTTCCCTGGGCTCAGCTATGCAGGCCTCGGGTTTCTATTGGCGTTTGTTGATTATATATTACTTTTCAGAGTGACTCAGTTAAGTTTATTGAAATGTTACGTGTGTCTTGCTGAGTCAGCATGGTATCCTGGACTGAGCAGATGTGGCTGGATGTATATGAACCTGGACTTTGTCCGACCTAATGAAGAAAAACTGGTTTTAAAGCTTTCCTCTGACAGTGCATTTGTGGGTGTGCTAAAGTATTTGAACTTTTTCCAACCATTAAAAAAAAAATAAATTCTGCTGGTCCATTCAATCTCAAAGCTGGATGCTGCTGAAATCTTTTCGCTTTAGTTTCCACAAAGCTCTGCTTCGTTCAACAGAACAATAATATGACCAGAGCAGTGCTCATGATCATGCTTATTTTTCACCTCTCAGTACAGACTATGATGTATAAATAACATGGACCTATCATGTGAAAATTTTGATTTAGCCCAACATTTATAAACAGCAATAAGTAATCCATAAAAAAAAAGATGTGTATCTGACTTAAAATCAGAAGTTAGCTTGGAATAAATAATAAATAAAGAAAACTTCTTTAGGATTCAGCATGAACTCAGGAACCACTTGCTGATGCTAGAGAGAGAAATGCCATCTACACTCTCGTGTGTGCAGCTTCATAAAATGCACTCTGTAACTTTCCCTCATCATTAAAGCACTGGTGGTTAATTTTCAATTTACAATCATTATACTGCAGAATGTATATTTCATTGCCATTAGAAGATACATCTACAAGATCATTCAGTACCAACAGATTCTGGTACAGATCAGAAGTACCCAGGTCACATTTTGAATGATTCTTCATACATTGGAAGGCTAGAGATATGTAAATGGAAACACAAGACAGTGAAAAAACAGGTGAAGTTACAATAGAAATTATTGCTTAACTGTATCACTGCAAAAGTCATGAATTTGATATCACAAAACCAAACATCATAGGGTCTTAATGAAACCTTAAATCCACATTTACATGTGAATTCCATATGCAACTGAAAAGTCTCAAGCAAAAGACTGGCCTATGTTTCCTGAATTTTTAAGAGAAATTGATCCTGCAGCTCATTGCAGCTTCAGTTCTTTTCTGCTGTCAGTTTGGTTCTTTATTCATGCACATTTCTGCACACTGCGTGCACCCATAGTGAAATGACTGAAATTGCAGGATGTTGAGGAAGAAAGGCAGAACCAGGTCAGAAAACACTTAACTGATCACCAGGTATAACTTAAAAAGGACAATTCAACAGACATTTACCTCTTTCAGAATCACATTAAATATATTCAGTGTTTCCTGTAATGAAACTACACTGGGAAATCAAGCATGTTTGGGTTTTTTTTACTATGAAGATAATTATTATTTTCAACACACTTAAATATGAAATTAGATCAAGACACATAATCATATTTTTGTTTGGGGAAAATAATATATTTAATGATGTGCTTAACAATCATAGCATCAATTATGCTTGGCAAAAATATATATTTTTTAAATCTGCCTGAGTTAAAAGATCAGTTTCAATACATATTTGCTGAAATTAAATCTGAAAAAAATAATCTCTCCCCACTACAGCTTCAACCCATCAACTTGAAGCTAAAGCAGTCTGGATATTTTGTGGTGATGCTCCAGAGCATGGAAGTAGAGGGTAATATTATCCACATGAACTGACACTAAAAATTGCAAATGGGGAATGCACTGGAAAGTGGCTCATTTGCCCACAGAAGGAAAACTGTTTGCTTGGTTTCCATAGAGAGGAAAGAGAAATTTTCCTAATCTTGAGATTTCTGGGAGGTCAGCAAAGCAGGGCAATTGCAGGCACTTTGCTCATGGAGGAGTCACCAGCAGAAGGCTAGTTAGAGATGTCTCATTCTGTTTAGTTAGAGATGTCTCATTCTGTTTGTTTATCATATGTGATCCTGGTTACCAGTTGCTGTGATAGAGACTGCCACTGTTAATCAAGCACTTGCCGTCCTGCTCATGGCTAATGTAACATAAAATGTTTTCTTTCCTGATGTAAAGCATCTTCTAATGGCAAATATCATCTCCTAATGAAGAATGGAGGTGCTGAGGCCAGGGACAGCAAGACCACAGAGCAAAGAGATTGCATCCTGTCAGTAGGAGGACAGTTGGGCTGTCAGCCCTGGCTGCCTCAGCCTTCCCCCTCCAGGCTGGGAGAGTGTGTCCCGAGACATCCCTACCCATCCTTTGCATTCAAATGACAGAGTTCTGATCAGATTCTGTACAAATATAACACAGCCCACATAGTGGTCTTTTTGCTTTCACAACACAAAATAACTTGGAAAAAGAGCTCAGAGAAGTCTCTCACTTCTCAGAAAATCCAATACTTTCGATTCACATGGCAGAAAACAGACAGTCACAGAAGTGAGAGGAAGAGCAAAGTGCACAGGGCTGACACCGTGCCCTGCCAGTGCAGCGTATTATGCTCACACCTAATGTCCTTCCTACTGTAGTGCACTGGCTCCTAGCTGGGAAGCTGCAGAGATGAGAAGAAGGCAGGGGAAAGCAGGTTAGAGGCGGCAGGGTCAAAATTTGGGGCAGGTCAGCAAGAGAAACTGACTCTTGAATGGAGTGATAGGAGGCACAGAAAAGGCTGAGGTAGTTTATGAAGTCAGAGATGATAAAGGAGATATTGCTGTTGAAAGAAAGGACTGCAGAAAGCAAGTCTTACAATTCTATTCCTGCAAAACCAGTCTGCTTTTTCTCATGGGGAAATTGAGCTGTTTAGGCTGGAAGTACTTGCTTTGGGTAGTTATCGCTCTCTTCTTAGCAGCCTACTGTGCATTTCAGTATATTTATAAAGCCTTTATTTTGTAGATAAATTTATGGCAGACTTGCACAAAGCTGCAAAAAATTCTCAGCATAAAGAGCCTGGCTATAATGATGTGTGTTCACCCTGATTTCGCCCAGTACTTTTTCCAACAGAAAATTGATTCTGATCCTCATAACTGATTTTTTTTCCCCAATCTGTGCTACTATCCTCATTGGAAACCCTACTGTGCCATCCCAAGTGCTGTAAAGCAAAAGGAGTCCATAACCTCCTTCTGTGTTGGCAGGTACGAAGGTGGATTAAGAGCCCGATGGTCAACGTTGAAAAGCATCCACATGCCAGCCTCAAATACCCGGGGTCCACTGTGATGAATTTACCTGCAGGGGATTCAGAGCTCGAGCCTCCACTCTGCCAGACCTGCCTGAGTGACCATCCTTTCCAGAGAGGGATTGCTCCTCAGGAGACCGAGTCCTGTTCCTGGGAGAGCCAGAGAAACAGCAAAGTAAGCCACTCTTTCCTCTCCACAAACTTTGTTTACATGTTTCATACCGATTATAGGTCTGTACTTACAATGGGCCTGTATTTATGAGACTGTGTGCCCCTGGAAGAGAAGGGATGTTCCAAAACCTGAAACTCTGCTGACCAAGGCTGTTGTGCACATCTGGGCTCTGCTTTCTGCCTTGAAATTTGGTACCCATGGAAAGCAAAAGACTCTTCACCAAAGTGTTGAGATATACTCTCTTAGTATTTGAACAGATTAGCAGATTATATTTATTTATAATAATAAATATTATTTCCCTGTTTTACAGAAACTGAGTTGAGGATAGATGATATTATCTTTCCAAAATAATGAAAAGGAGCCAGACTTGCTAATTTTTTCCCTTCTGTCCCACAAGTACAAGGTCACACTTCATCCCCTCTACCCTCCAAACCATGTCTGGCTTTCTTTTTAGAAATCAGAATTTGGCTCAGGGAGCTTTCCCAAACAGAAGGTGAATTATTCATGGGGTCTTCTAGCAGAAGTGAAACCCTGTTTTGCCTCAACTCCTGTTAGTATGTTACAGACGACACCATTCCTCATCTACTGCTGGGCAGTTACATACAGATGTGAAGATACCAAAACTGTGAGGGCTGAGATGAAATGGTCAAGAAGGGGCTTTTCTGAGGCCAACTTTGGACCTGTTTTCCATTGTTCAGCTCCACATAATCCCTGTGGAAAAAAGCCAAATGCAGAACAGAAAGTTTTCCTCAGAGCCTGTCATCCCTGACAGAATTATCCCTTTCCTGGAAATGGTGTGCAAAAAACAGGAGAGAGTTGTAGAAACATAAAAGCAAACAAATAAGAATCTTTCCAAGTACAAAGCAGAGCAAATATGACAAGGCATTTATCAGAGCCTTAGCATACAGCTCACAGCAGAAACATTTTTTTCAAGTTACATCTGCTGCATTTTTAATCAGGGAAATCCAAGCAGTTGGTAAAAATGGAAGTCCTGTGCACTTCTGAAACCCAGCAAAGGCATTGTGGTTAAACATGTGCAAGTGAAGGAGCTAATTACTCCTCCATTTTACTTCAATAAGAAGATTAATTTTGCTCAGGCTGAAGCATTAAAAAATTAAAGCACCAAAGATGCAGGATTCTGCAAATCCTTTGCCTTGCTGTAAATCACATGCACTCCTGTACAGCTGTAGGGCCTCACAACTGATTTCCATTAGGTTTCACATGCATATGGGGTAGATTTGGCTGAATGCAGATTCCCCTGGACCTCTCTCACAGTCTCTTTTCTGCAGGCAGTGGAGAGGCTGCTTACTCAGCAGCTGGAGTCTGCAGCAAGAGAGATATTTTGCACGCTGTTTTAAAAACATCATTATCTGGCAAAAGACTTCTTGGATAAAGCTATCCTGCATAAGGAGCCTTTTAAGTAAGTTAAAGCACAGTCTCCTCGATGTGATTAAATGTAAGGTCACTGCCTTTTTCTCTACAGTAAAACCAGTCAGGAAGCTTTTAATAATGAAGGTTGAAGGAGTTCTGTGTGTGACCTTTTCAAGGTTTAAAGAGAGTTTCTGGGTGAGATTCTGTTCGAGGGTTACAAATGGCACAAGCTGCATAAGTGTGAAATAACTCCCCTCACTTTAAACCAATGAACTTGAACAGACAGTTCTGTATTTCAAGAAGAGAACGTGATCCCTGTTAAATCAGCAGGGAGCTTGGATTGTGCCAGTCATCTCTCCTGGATAATTCCTGTTTCTTTTCTCTACTGCTCTTCCTTCTGTTTTTCAGTACTGCAACCAGGTACTGGTATAACCATTAGAGTTCCTTTGTGCTCTGCTCAACACCAACCCATACAAGGGTCCTACTGACACTGTTCTTTTGCTCAAGGGCAAATTAACTCGAAAACAAACCAGCTGTGAAATATTATTAAAGGCTTATTCTAGGCAACAGGCTTTTTCTGACAGGCTTCAGGCTATTCTGATCAGTTTGGAAAAGGCTTTATAGAAACCAACCTGATTAAAACATATCACCCACGGGGACACGTGTCTGTATTCCTATTCCTTTTTTCCAGCACAGAACAAGGGAAAAAAATCATTACTGCTTGTTTACTGTGATTGTAATTACATAGTAGAGTCTTTAAAAATTTACTTAGCATAAATTAGATTATTTTGAAACTAAAAGTATTTTAAATAATGATGTTTTTTTCTTATTATATGCCCTCATCTCCATTTCCCCAGGCTTTTCTATTATTCTATGTGCCAGTTGGAATTTATAAAAATTATTACTGATGTAACCTCTACTAGGTCTCCTCTATTATTTGTATGATAGTGTATTATCTCTGCATTTTTATGACTTTTCTTCTGCTTTGTTTATAGTGGACTAGATAATTATCAAGCATTTCCAGAAAATCATGCTAATTTTCACATGACTGGTTTACATAGGTATATTATTGTTTTTTGTAACTGATGTGGATTAGTTATATGGGAGCTTATATCTGCTCTACTAGTGTAACAGCTGAAGCCCTAAGGGCTTGGACCACTGCCAGGGTAGTGATTTACAATAACCAACCTCACTTTTCCATGTCTATCTGCATAGTTCAGGTTGCACATAACTCACTGGCTTGATGAGGAGGGTAAATTTGCTTTCAAAATAAATTACCATGCTGTGTAATGAATACCTCGTGTGAATAAGCTGGTTTTGAAAGAGTGGGCAACCCACCTCTTAGAGCTGCATTGCAGTCTGCTAAATAGGGAGAGGCAAACATGATGAAAATAGGGTGTGATTTACATCTCCCAGGTGAGGGTTTACCAAGCTGGGTTTTAAGAAGCAAATCTCGCATGCACACACACACACACACACACACACACACAAAATTCTTTCATGCTCTGCATGACCTGTGTATTCTACTTCCACTGTATTGTTAATGCCCTTGCTTCAAACTTTTCTCTAAATAAGCAAAAGGTAGTACCTTGTTAGTGAGCTCAAAATATCTTTCTTTTTTTTTTTCTTTTTTTCCTCAGAGCCAAGAGCTAGGTTCAAGGCTTGTTCTGTCCTTTCCTCTTTGGCTAAATAAACTCCTGCTGCCCTATCCATCAGCTGGCGTTTCGCCTGAAGCACCACAGATACATCTCTATCTAGTAGACCAAAGCCTTGAATGTCTAGAGCCGTCTTTTCTTTCCACAGCTAAACAAATGCCCTGTGCAGCCCCTAGCCAAGGGGAGAGAGGAGGGAAAGGGTGAGCTAAGGCCTTCTCTCCATTCAGGCCAGGGGACTTGAGGTGGCCGGGAGCATGTCCAGCGCAGGCAGGGCTGTGTGACGGGACACTCGGGGGTGCTGAGCGGGCTGCTCGGCCCCAGCAACCCCACACGGGCCCGGCCCCACAGCAGGTGCCACGTGGCACGTTTGGATCTCTTCAACCTCTCTTACCACTTCTGTGGGGCAGGCCGTGGGAAAGAGATGGAGGCTCCTGAGGCAGTTGCCTTGTCTTCCTCCACCCACGGCTGCCCATCCACGCCCAGTGTCCTCTGTGAAGGAGCACCAGGAAAATCTTAATTACAGCTGTAGGGAATTCAATGCTGCCACCTTTTTGGATAAGTCCTTTGCAGCTTAGCAGAAGTTAATTATTCTCACAGACACTTTTGGATCACGTTATTAGATCCATAGCAAGAATTTATTTTGCTATTGAAAGTCGATCAAGGGTCCTGTGTATAGAAGAGCTTTTGAATTCAGATTTCAGCACTTTACCATATTTCAAGTCTTGCTTCACAGATTAGGAATGATGAAAGAAGTCAAAGACTGAGCAATTATTTGAGATAGTTCTACTTACGAATCTCTCCTACAAATAACTTACAGCTTCTAGAAACTTGCATTTCAGATCGGGTAAAAGTATGTTTCAGATGAAATATTTTGCGTACAGGGGCATCATAAAAAATAAATGCCTTTTAATGGGTTAGGAAAATGTGGAGAGGAAAGAAAATCTGATTAGCTCTTCATAAAGAAAGAGTTTGGTGACAGATCTGAGTGGGATTTTTAGGGAAAGATGGTTTTCTCACACATTTTAGATAAATAACCCTCCTACATTTAATGATCCGCTTTGGTAATGAGGCGCCCTGTGATTTACACCCTGGTAAGTGCTAGTTAATACACTAACATATGCACACACAACAGAGGAAATTAAAATCCTGAAAGCCCAGTATGGGACAAAAATACTCCTGGAACCAATATATGTGAAAAGTGCTACAGTAAAAAACAATTTGGAAAAGAAAAGTAGATTTAAAAAGCAAGTTTGGGTAACAAAATTACAGAATTGTTCAGTGAAATCAAATCTGGAGAGGACTGTGAGAGGCTCTAACAAACCTAGGCAAATTAACAACCTGCTGGCAGATTACACTTGATAGAGACAGAAACACAATAATGCACTTTGATGGAATAATTATAATTACTCAGTATACATTGCAGGGTCTTGAATTAAGTGTGATTATTCTAGAAGGCACCTCTGGATGCCACAGAAAGTAGCTTGGCATAGGTCAATCCCACACTCAGCAAAGCAGACCCTCTATGCATACATTTAGGAGTAGATCCCTCCATCCACTGAATCTACTTCTGTCCCATATGGAGTGACATGGGGAAGGATGTGAAATAGATATACCTACTGTGGGTGAGAACAGCAATACCAGGGCAACACATGCATCTGAAAGGCCTTGCAGAGCAAATGATATCATTTTTTTCTTCATCTATATAAGTGAAATCCACTTTGGAGTGTCTGGCAGAGACCCTGGTAAGTAGGATCCTTTGGAAAGATGTTGTCAAGGAGCAAAGGACAGACAAAGAGGCCAGTAGTCCCATGACCTATAGCTCAGACTGACACTGGTGTGAGCTTTGTTGTCTTGCTGGCATGCCCCATGCAGTGGTTTAAGAAAGACTTATGAAGATTTTTCTTGATGAGTTTTGGTTTCTCTTTTGTCTCTTCTTGTTCTCCTTCCAGGAAAAGGAGCTCGCAGAAAAAAAAATATATATTATTAACATCATTCCAGAAAAATTTCAGTGCTTTATTTGCCTGCTCCATGGCAATATTGAAAAGTAGAAATAGGTCTGGAAAGAGAAAATTAAAAACAATTGAAAAATTCCCATTTAAGCACAGAAACAAGAAGAAAATCTTGTATAAAAGATTTGTGATATAAAAGACTTAACATTATAAGCAGACCTTAAATATAAAAGCTACGAGGCTATGGAACCATCCGCCAAAACAGAAGAGTCAAACTTAGTGACATCTGGCTGAAGTTTAATATATTCATGCATAGAATGTTCCCGCTTTTACCATGTGTTACTCTAGATTTCAGGGTATATTTTGCTATGGCCCCTAAGAATGGAAGATATTTTACTATGGCCCCTTATCTCACTGAGCTGGAAAAGTGCACCTTGTGTTCATGAAAGTGACATACAGAGAGATAATCTATCAGATAACCCTTTTTCAGTGCTCCATGTTATACTGACAAGGATACTTGCAACAGAATCCTAAGGAGGAAAATGTTAAAACCAGTAAAGGAAATAGTTCTATAGCACACATAATTTAACTTCAGAGCCCACAACCACTGGAACTCCACAGCTTCTCTGACCATTTTGCATTTACAAGCAAATCCAGTCATGATATGCTGCTCCAGAAATGTATTAGAGGAGTGTCTGAAGATTAAAGATAGTTTTAGAGAAGAAAGTGGTTCAAGATGAGCAATTAGAACAGTAAAGGAGGTATTTTGTACTTCTCTTCATTCTGCAGTTTCTTCTTGTAGAAAGTCTGTCTTTTCTAAATCAACAAAAGTCAAAGTTGTAGCTTAATCCTGTGAGCTGACAATCTCTAATGAAAAAGCCATTTTTCACCAGCAGAGCTTATAGCTATTTCCTAAATAGTTGTTTCTAGGTGACTACACAAAAGCTCTTTCAGCTAATGATATAAATGCGTCACTAATGAGATTTTGAGGTAATTTGGAATTGAGTACATTTGAATACTTACCTCCACCCATAAGTACAGGCTTATTTACCTGCCAATAGGTCTCTGTGCTTTTGGAATTTGATCGCATGTATATACAAAGACCGGGGACTCAAACATTATTTTATTGCAGATCCCATAGCTTTAGCAAGATGAAAGCAATCACAGATTTCTCTGTTGCTCAGATTTCTCTGCAGCTGTGAACATCAGCTGTGAAAGCAACATACAAGTGAGGTGGGAACAGGCTTTGTTTCAGGGATTAAATCTAAATGCTGTACGTAGTTACATGGGTTTGTAATGGATTGATGTAGGGTTATTATGGATAATATTTATTTAGACAAGTCAAAAATGTTTAACACAAAGGCATTTTCAAGTGGAAATGGCAAAGCACAGTTTGCAAATGCACAGGCTAAAATTATGTGTAATTTCAGTGAATGGGAAAGACTGAATAGCAGACAATTGCCTGTGGGGGGTTTTACAGTCCCAACTGACAAAGAGAATGTCTATATAGCACAGAGCATATAAATCAGCTCCATGGCTCAAAGAAATTATGTGATACATCAATCATCTGCTTTACAAATACGCAGTGAGGCACTCAGTCATTTGTACATCCATCACAGGTCTGTTCAAGTGCCACAGACTTAGTAAATTAATTGGAAAAGTCAATATCAAAATCTAAAAACATGTTCTCCTTTTTGAATGCTGGTTCAACACTACTGAAGATAATTAAAATATTTCTTATTTTAAAGAAACTGTCATGTGTTTTCCCTGAGGATATCTACAGCTGGAAAATGATTTATTATTCTTTCCATGGGGTTTCCATAATACCTGAACTGGAAATGACATCCTTTTCTCTCTCTTTCTTAAGTTATTTTTTCTTTTAATATGGTTTTTATCTAGCACCTTTTCGAGTCAGAGATTCAAATGAATTTGTTGACAGTCAAAGAGATGAGAGAAAAGTACTCCTTCTTACATTGGTGGTAGTAACCCAAAAATACACAGCAGAGTGGGTATGAGGAATCTGGGCTAAACACAGTAGACCAAATTTCTGTTTAATTTTGTTCTGTCATTCAAGACAGACAAAGCTCATTTCTGATTATCAAGTGGTCAGCCACATGAAGCCAAGAGATTTTCCCACTAGAACTGAAGAATGTTCTCCATTTTTCCAGAATCCAGCTTCTGGTAATATTTAGTAACTGATATCAAAAAAGAACGTGAACAAAACCAGTAAAAAAACAGTTTAAAAAGATTTTTTTTTTCTTTTTTTTAAACAGTCAAATTCTGTGCTAGATTCCTTTGGTCTACAAAGGTTCTATTTAGCAGGAGCAACTGGAGTTGCTCTCCCCAGCCAGAGTTTGATTTTAATCTGTTTATTGCCCATCTTGTAATCATTGCTTCTCAGCAGATAAATAAAGGAGTCTGTTGCATTGTGTGACAAGGTCATAAAAACAATCTGATAGGCAATTGATACTCCTCTCTTAAAGATTAACAGCACTAAAGATAAAACGAGCTCTTTCATGTATGTGTTGGTAAGACCACATACAGACAGCTAAAGACTAGATCTGCAAAATAGCTAAGTGCATCCCCTGGCCAGTTTGTCTCCACCCCTCTCCACCAAGTGATATTGCATGGCCTGCCTAGACTGTGCATTCTGAGTATTGGCAAGGGCTGGTCTTGTATGTCCTATCTCTCTAAAGAAATTGATCTCTGACCCCGGAACATGTTTCTTAAAGAAATCTTTGTTTCTTCCTCTGGCTACTCTGTACACCCCGGTGTGTCTACCCCTAGAAGTCTCGGACCAGACACGACACCCAGGTGTCTCGGTCAGCGCTAGTAACACAGTGAACAATTTTGTTCTCACCTTAGCATTGGAAATGTTGCATTCCTTTGCAGTTTATAAACAGGTACCCCTATTTTTTTGTCTAGAAGTTCCAGATAACGTCTTATGTACAATTTCCCTCTTTGCACAAAGAAGTTATAATTGTAAAGTCACGTATTCTGTAAATCCTATTATACTGTTAGTTAATACATTGCCTGCTGCTCATTTAAGGTAATTTAATGGAATCCACACCTCAGGACTCCTCAGTGTCTCTTCTCTTAATACAGTGTTCTTGCTTTATGTCTAATTATAGAGCTTCCATTTTGTGAAATCTTTTCATCCTTCTGAATAGTTAGCTTAGGATGTTCTAAAAGAGTTTCTGTAATGCACTCTCTAGATTTGACAGATGTATGATATATCAACTTTTTTGACCATTTGCACTTATGGAAATATAATTATTTCCAAAGCAGCAGTGCAGCTGTACAAAGACTTTGTTTGGCCTGTACTGTATCACACTATATTAACATTTACCTTTAAAACAAAAATAAACTCTCCTTCAGCTCAAAACAGTCACACTCTCTCAAAATTATTTTGGAGCCTTACTGGAAAAGACATTATTGTTTTCAACATCCTATGGTAGTTTTGCATAAGTTGGAGAATTAATTTTATAGGGAAAAAATCAAATTTTCCTGAGACAGAGCTCAGGGGCATTGTGGGTGGGTGTCATCTCCTCTGATGTCTATAAAAGGCATATGAGTCTGGAAGGAGTCAGGCCCATGGGACTTCCATGGATTAGAAATGCCAGTTTAAAGGAACTTAAAATGAATGCCAACCTTCTAATTAAGAAATCGATAAGTGTGAGCTCTCATGTGAAACCATGTGAGGTTTCGCTTTCCTGTGAAACTAAGAATTTTTTTTGCAGATAAGTGGAATTACAGGCAGAAGTTAAACCAAAACAACACACAAACGTGTTAATTCCAATAAATATTTGACAAGTAGTGTGGTAGCACCTGATAATATCTGCCTTCTGGAGCAGCATCTATTGCCTACAGTTACATGCTTAAACCTTGCAGACACTTAAGTGCTTCAGAATAGAACTAAGGAAGGAAATAGAAAAGACAAAAAGAGGTTAGATTTATCTCTCTAAGCCATGAAGAAGGATTAAGAATGGTCTTGAAGAGAATGTGGTAGGATCCACTCTTGCCCTTGAAAGATAAGAGGAGCTGCTGAGAGGGAGTACCTCCCACATATTATTACTGAAAGAGTGAAGTGGAAATCTGAAGACTACAATTTAGATAACTGTCAAACCTGTTAGGTGAGGAAGACAAACACCTCTCTACTCCCAAAGCATCTTCTAACTACTACTTGGTAATAAGCTTGTGCAGATGAAAATGGAGGATGCTGTGAATGACCCTTTTGCAGCTGCATCACTCTGTAGGAGCACACACAAAACCTTGTAGCTTGCTTGAACCCTGGGTAGTCTTCCTGAAACTCCTTATTTGGATATTAAGGAGATGAAATGCAGGTGGGAAGGAAAGCTACAGTTCCTGCCTGCTTCCTAAAGGTCTCATTCTTGAGAGTGACCAAGTTTTGCCACCAGTGACTCATCTCTATTTCAAGCAGACTCATGGAAGGCAGGAGAAACAGATCTGATTTCTACAGGTTGGAAAGACCTGTCAAAACTAGAGCATTTGTTGACAGGCTTGGCCTATTAGATAAAAACAGGGACTGGTGCTCTTGAGAAGCTTTTCAAAAGCCACTCTTAAAAGGCAGGAGTTAGATAGTTGATGCTAACATTTCTCCCTCAATTTTCAAGATATTGGCTGCTGTTACTTTTACTATGAAGCACCTAGTGCTGCTGAAGAGGTACCTGCACATGTTCCTATACACCTAGAGTTATAGATTATACCCTAGAAGGTTGATGTCTAAAAGCTAGCATATATTAAGATGATGATGTTTGGTTTCTTAAGGATGTTTTTTATATCTAGCCCAAAGGAACTGAGGCTCTTTGAGATTAAGATATTTTGGCTTAAAAAGCTGTCCTTTCATCAAAACAATTCCCCAAGCCCCAAGATACACTTACTGAAAGAAAAATATAGCTACATTCAAAGCCAAATGCATACAGAAATACAGCACAATCCTTTTTTCTACACAATAAATGACAGCTACTGAGGGAATGGCTACAGATGAAAAGAACAAACTAGCTTTCTTTTCAAAGCAGCAAAGGGGAGCACATGGAACAATGAAACTGTTGAGTAAACTCTGTCAAGATAAATATCATATATCTGAAAAGAAAAGTATCTTTAAAATCCAATTACTGTAACTGGCAGAATTTCAGACATCTGTGTACTTCAATTATCAGGTTTTTTTGGTCAGGATTGGAAGTCCAGAGCTTTTCATGTCTAGTTTTACTTTCATATGCATCACTGAAATGTTATAAGGTTTTCAGTTCTAGCTGTCTCTGAGGGTGGCTTTTATTTTTCAAATTCAGCATGTCAGCTAACTATGCTTAGTATATTCCTAATGTGTCAAAATAGCATTTAATATCAATATTTGGATTGATTCTGAACATTGATACTGCCGAAGTTCCGCCCTGATAAAGCACTGCTTAATACTTTCCACAGTCTATAGTTTTGAGTGGACTCTGAAGATCAGGATCTGGGAATTCTTCCCTAGAAGACATACATATACCATAAAAGATTTTTATGCTCAGGTAGTTCCTCCATCACAATGTGCCTCTTCTAGGGTCCTGCATTATAGGCACAACTGGAAGACGAAACTCAACTGCAAATCTGTCATTTCCTGCGCTAAGTACAGCCACTGCCACGGTTTCAGTCCAAGGCTTTGCTTGCTTTTGGTGGGGCATTTCACACCCAATTCAGAAGACAATCTAATCACAGATCTGGCTCCCCCTTGTCCTCTCAGGCTTGCTTGTGGTGGCAGTGTTTGCAATCTTTGGCCCCTTTGTCCTCTCACAGCTATGGAATTGCTGCAGTAGCCTGTGAATCTGTGTTTTTACCACATCAGCACATGCTGAAATCTGTACTGAACCTGCCTTGCCCCAGTCTATAACTAGAGGAGCATACGAAAAAGGCAATTTGGACACTCCCCAAGCCTGTTGATGCAAAACTCGGATTGTATCACCGCCATGGATGCCGTTAGCAGCCTGATTCTTCCTTACATTTCATTCCAGCAATACTAAGAAGAGTGGAAATAAGACCTGTAGAAATATTTGTAGATATATAAGCCTATACAGCTTCCTCGATGAGCTGACAGCAGATCTTCAGAGAACGTTGTTCCTTTAAGTTTGCAAAGAGTTTTGGGGGGGAGGGGGGGAAGTCTGATGCCTTCAATAGAACATTTGTCAATATTATTTTTCTTTCAGTGAAACTGCTGTGTATGCTTAGTTTTGAATTTTCAGTGTCTTGGCAGCAGTCTTGTGGTGAGGCTGATAGTAACAGACTTGCTCAATTCTGTCACAACCTCAAAATCTGTTTGGCTCTAATGTGATTGTTGCCAATTTTGGGTGGGTTGGAATCATATGCTATCATTTCACTAAGAATGCTGCTTCAATTTCTTTGAGGGAGAAGCATAGGCTCTTCTTGGACCAAAGGCACAGTTCATAAGTCAATTAATCCTGCTGATGGTTTTAGTGATAAGGATGGACCACTGCTTATGCTACATCTGCTTTAAAGTTTTGTGGACAGCTGAAAAGGAAAAGACCTACATGCTGAATAAATCTTTTGGAGGAATGGAAAAACTGAATCTCTGACTCTAACCACAAGTGGGAACTTTCTTCAGAGAGATTTGTAGCTATGAACCAGCATTCCCACATCTGATAAGGTAACTGAATGCAAGCAAATACTTGTACTTTGAAAGCAGGAGCAACTGCTTTTCAAGTTGCAAATGATTGTTGACAGAGGTGTGGTCAATATTTTCCTATTTAACAAATCCCATTTTTACTTGATGCTATGACTAGAGATAAAGTGATTTGGAAAAGAAAGTGTTAACACATCCAGAAGTCCTGTTTTGGTGCTTTTATGATTTGAAATAAGCAGTGAAATATACCTTGTTCTTTCCTTACTCCTCAAAACACATGGCTAGAGACAGCTCACAGCAGCAGAGGCTAAGGACCAACATATATGCTCAGTGGACATACAAGCAGTTGGATGCTTTACACTGAACTTTTGGGCAGCCCTTTTGTGCAAGAACAAGCCTTGTTAATGATGACAGCATCAAATATCAAACTGTCAAATATTCAGAACTAACACTGTTTGCAAATGCAAAGCCAGACTGCAAGGACCATACAGGCTCTATTCATTCCTTCCTTAGAACCTGTATTGTGGATTGTGATCTTTGGTTTAAACCTGATTGGAAACAGGTTTCAGCCAAACCAGATATTGCTGCATGGCTGACCAGTGTAAAAAGCATCCATCCAGATAAGAACGCTGTTCATATAGAGCTTTATGGCTTAAGTCCTTCAATTTATTTCTTGGAGAGAATGAAGTTTTAGAGCTTACTACACCAACGCTACCCCAACGTCATGTCTTAATGCCAACACGTATGTTTATACTGACATACCAGGTGCATTGTACCTAGGGTGGCTGACAGCAAAAGCAAGGAGGCATAGGATGCCAGATACCTAAGCTGCCTCGACAGCCAGTCTCAGGGAAGCATTAGAAAATGACCCCCCTATTGTTGACAGTGGGTGAGCCCATACTGAGGCCACATAAAGGATGTCATGAGTGCTTTGGTGGCCACCATGCCATTACTCGCCCCAGTGTTGGGAGCTTCCTCAGGTCAGAGCCATTGCTATGCAGGTGGGGGATACCTCTGTGACTGGCTCTGATGCAGTGGGCACGTGTGGCATGCTAAGTTGCATGAGTGACCCAGCCACTTTTGTCTCCTGTCAGGAGAGCCAGAAGAAACACACTGATAAGAGCTAATCATACCCCTGACATAGCAGTAGGCTATTCATTTAAGCAATTTCAGTGTCTATACCTGTTTCTAAATGGCAAATAACAATCACTGCCCTCATTATCCACCTCCACTACCTCTTGCAAAATAAGGGTGTAGAATAACATGGGTTTGTCATAGTTGCACATGATTCCATTTCAAGTTTTGCACTCATACAGCATACAACAATGGCATTATTTAGACATCCATTTATATCCCCTATACAGCTTTGCTTAATTTCTTACTCTGCGCATTCATGCAACAACCATAGCAACCATAAATGAGCCTACGTGAAAAAGTACAGATTTTGTTAATTTGCTTTCTTTCCCTGCAGATATTTGTAATGGAGGTCTCACTCCTGAAGGCAAAGTGAGATTTTTCACTGTTTTAAACAGAGAACAGGGTTGGTTCCTCACTACATCACTGAGTTGTCAGAAATTAATGGAAATACGATTTCAAGTGTAGCACAGGTAGACAATGACTCTCCAAAAACATTTTGCTTCTAACCAGCCTTATTTCCTTTTAATCTTCAGGTCAAATGATTCCTTAGCAGGGAAAATGAAAGGGAGAATGATCAGGCACTTTAAAAAGAAAGGGTCAAACCTAAGTACAGTAGCCAATCTTTTCTTGTAATAATGTGTTCTTGACCTTGCTGTGACAGTACTCACTGCAGTATTATGAAAATATCAACACATCCCAGTCCATAGAGCATTGAAAGTGTCCCTAAAGCAAGTGACATTTGGCTTCTTCATGATATGTACCTCTCAGGCAATGGAAATGGATATCTCGATGCATCAGAGCAGTTGGTGAGTGCACCATGCACTTGTTGCTGGTAGGTCCACATTTCTGCTACTCCTGCAGCCTCACCTTCTGCTCTTCAGTCAAGCATATATGCCCTGCATGAATAAGTTCATATTCCTGACAACATTAAAGGATTTGCCAGCCAGCACCCTTGTACAGGGACAGAGATGACTGTAGAGTGCTCCCCACCACTGCCAGCACAGACACGGCACAGGGCCAGGAGAGGTAAGGGGGCTTAGGCTATGGTGGCATTTGGGATGGAACAAGAAACCTGGCTAATATCAGGAAGACTTACAGGTCTCACAGAATCCCTCAGGTAAATTGCTTCTGATTTTCTCAATGGCTGTAAATCTCAGCTGGCTCAGTATGGATCCTATACACAACAGAGCCATTTACCTCCTCTCACCAAGCTGCCAAGACCTGCAGCTATGCTACAACAGAACTAATCATCCAGGAACAAATTTAGCCCTTTTCCTGAGTAATTCACCCCTGTTTCTGAGCAAATCCTACATATATGAAGTTTTGATGGCTCGTAATCCTGTTGGTGGGATTTCAGATCTCCTGTCTCACTTAACCGAGTTCAGTCCTTGTGTATCTGAATACATCGTAGAGCTACAAGACTTGGAAAAAGGGTCCCCAAGTGCCTGATAAGCATCAAGAAAATACACAGGAAGAAAAGGCTTCTCCATTGGTATAAAGCCCACCATATATGTAAACTGATTGTCATACTTCTGTAAGAACGCATTAGGGGATATCACTTCATCATGAAAATTAATTGGAAGATTGGAAAATAAAGCCTATTCTAGATTCTTGGAACAGAGATTTGAGTTTGAACAAATCTTCAAACTCTTTGTTATTTAGGTTTTCCATCCGTAAAATTGAGATAATTATCCAATTAATCGTTAGGCTCAGTACTTCAAGATGCCACATATCATCAATTTTCCCGGCCTCACGGAAGGCATACATCACTGCATGAGCAGTCACTGCTTTTATTTCTTCCCATATACAGAAAAATACTGAACAAAACAATATTGCAACTAGTTTTCTATAGTAGTGCCTAGGACAGAGAGAGGATATAGTCTAGAAGGTCTGCAAACTGCCAACGCAATAAGCACACTTAGTATCAGAAGCAAAATCCAGTCATATCTTCTCCCTGGCAATAGGTGCAAAGTGACTGAATAAACAGAGAACAATTATCACTGTAGGCAGATGTGATTGTTGCTGAGACATCTCATTTGCTCATCCATGGAAAAATGCTCCTTGCTCAGGCCAGAAGCAGTTCAAAGCAATCTGGGAGCATGCAAAATTCACCGATCATTTCTGAGGGTTTACAGCCCAGGGCAGAGAATTAGTTCAGGCAAAGTGGGAACTGACTCCAACATTTGCCCAAATCCTTAACCAAACCTGAAATGAACTCAGTTAACATTCACTTTCCTGCAATAATTGTTTGTAAATGAGAGTGGGATAATGTACAAGTGAATGGCTTTGCTCTGGTTAGAGCCATCAAGGACAAGAAAATACAATCTTATGGCACTTTCAGTCTGATTCCTGGAAAACAAGGAAGTATAGTCTTGGAAGGTATCCACAGCTCTGAGGGACCCTGTGAACATGTGGGAGCTCTGCCCACTCTGATCAACATACTTGCTTCATTGTGAGTGTTATGTCAGCTCCACATACAGCTACATTTTTATGCCACTGTTTACTTAAAAGTTAAATTCCACGCTCAAAATTATTTCAGGCACATTTTAGAATTTTTATGATAGGGTATAATGCATTAGTCTCTTTGTGATAATTAAATTGTCATCTTTATTTGATCTCCTTAAGTCTACGTAAAAAGAGAAAAATGGCAGTAAGTCCCATTTTTGGATAGTCTAGACATGATCTCTGTTTCTATTACACCTTTTCTTATTTTGGAAAATACAAACAATGTTAACTGAAGGCTGGGGGGACTTTTTTCTGAACTTGATTTAGGGTATAGGTACATGTTATTGTGAGTCAACTGGAAGGGCTCAAATTTATAGCTCTGTTTGCTACTTGGTGGGAACTGTGTGTGTTTCTCCCTTGTGTCAAATGCAATGCAATTTAACCCTAAATGAGAAGGCCATGATGACTTCATCAAAAAAGAAACTGAGAGGCAACTTGACCATGGCCTGCAAATATCTTCCTGGTAGAGCAGGTACTTGTAACACAAAGCTCTTCAAAGAAAAGATATAAAAGCAGCCTGTGACTGGAAGATCAAGCAAAAGCAATCAATAAGAAAAAAAGTGAAAAAAAGGTTGAACAAATAACTCATACAAGGAAGGGTGGATTTTATATCACTGGAAACCCTGAAGTCCAAACTAAGCATGAAATGCCAGAGGTGAGGGGGGTGAGGTAGCAATAAACCTGACAAGATTCTGTAGCCACATTATGCAGAATATCAGACAAGATCATTGTATCTTCTTCTTCTGACTCTACAGTTAGGTACCTGAATTTCCACTCCATTCAGCATTGTCTGGTCTCAAGATTCCTATTCAGTCTCATGGAACAAAACACAGATATGAATGTGAACCCAAATTCAAACTCTTTCAAAATCTGAGGCTAAAAACCTTGAATCTTATACCTTAGCTTTAATGAATTTTTAAACCAAGAGAGAAAAATGTAGCTTTTAAAAAATATTCTATTCAACACTCTCATTTCCACCATCTGACACAAATAAAGATGTTAGCTGCTCTATAATGATTAATCCAAATAACATTTATATGCATTGCTTGGACTAGTGTAGTTCTACTGTAGAAAAAGCACTGGTGAAATTTCATGTAAGTGTAGGTAAGAAAAATGCTCATTTTTCACTACTGCTTGTCCCTTGACTTTGTTTTCTCAAGAGGAAGGATTCTGTCACTAACTGAACAGGTGATGTAGCTACAGCATGCTGTACATTCATAATGAATTGCTGTTGGATGCAGCATTTACATTGCACTGCAGGTTTGCACTTTCATTGCTTCCAGGACCCTGTCCTGTGAACCACAACACAGTCCTTCCTCCTGCTACATCAACCAGTCCCACTCAAACTGATCTGGTTCCCAATATCATCAAATACAGCTCTGGTTTGCACTATTGAAGGCAATGAATCACGAAAGATCTGACTGACAGAATGTTGTTCAGTTATGTCCTCGAGTTTGGCTTTAGGCTGGGATAAGGTCCTTGGTTCAAAAACACAGTTAACCAGTGCCAAATTCAGTTAGCCCAGTCTGTCCTTCTGCAGAAAAATGCATCTTCTGTCCCCTGGCAATGGTCAAGGAACCACTGTAAGAGGGTTATGTGGGTATGTTTTTGCAGGTTAGATGTGAGCTACAAACACAAGGACTTGTACAGATTAGCTGCAAGGTTTACAATATCTTATGCATCTACTAATGCTATTAGATCTTTGTGCTCTGCTTTAACTGAGTTTTAGTCCACCAATAATATCTGTTTCTCCCTTTGCCTGATAATCTTAATTGAACAAAAGATTGCCACAAATAATAAGGTTTTTCACAATTTGACAACTGTCAAGGCAAAAGCATGATATTTATTGAAAATACAAGTTGGAGTCTGAATAAAATATTGCTTTAATGAAATAAGGACACTTTTTCCAATGACTAACAGCAGTTATGAATGCTTTCTTGTTATTTAACAAAGATAGGATAGGAATTTATTTGAATAAACCAGTAACACAGTTGAAGAACATTATTGTTTTCAGTCTTGGTGATTCTTCATGGAAGAGCATCCTTCAGATCCCACTGGGATATCTATATTGTGGCTGTCCCACGAAAAAAAAAAGTATTTTGCACAACTAGAAAACTCTCTTCTCCTGAGAGATAAATAAAGACATCTCCTGTCTTTGCTGCTCTGTGTTGTGTGTTTAGGGTAGTAATAGCCCAGGGAGCTGTGCCAGCAGCTATGGGCACCTGCAGCTAGCTGTTCCCAGGACTGGCACCCTTTGCAGAGATGCTGTGCGAGGATGTATTCCTGTCTGGAGAAACACAGAGCTTAGAGAAACAGCATTGCAACACATGAAATGGCTTTCTCTCAGCTTAGCAGCTCACTTAATTATGGCCCTGTGATGCAGCACAATCAAGCCCAGTCCAAGACATGGTTGGTTTATAGAAATCTGCGTCACTGCTTTTCCACCCATGGGAAGAACTTAGCTCACATTTTTTTGGAATACCTATGTAAACCTCTGAATATTCTTTCACAGGCAGGCTGGGAGAACCTGCCAGTAAGAAGCTCCTGTAGCCATGTCCTGGTCTAGGCAATTTCAGATTCCAGACTCACCTGGGGTTCTTACTTTGGACCCCAGCATGGGCATATCTGGTCTATTCTCATTTCAGAAGCTGCAGATGACTCTGGTCACCAGCAGTGGTGACAACCCTTCCTAGGCACTAGGCCCAGTGGTGGTGGTCTTGACAGACATTTTAGACTTTCACTCAGATAACACCACTGAGACTTCAGCAGCGCTGAAGCAGCCATGCCAAGAGAAGTGTGGATGGTTCCCACTCATTTCAATGGATAACTGGCTGTTATGACTGACTGCAGAAACTTTAGCCACCAACTTTATGAACCTTTTAACTTCAGGAGAGCATTTCACAAACACAATCCACAGAGCTCATGCATGCTTGGCTCTGTCACATTCTGATGTTGTTCTCATTGGAAAAGATTGTCTACAGGAATGAAGATGTAAATCTGAAGACGTTAACCACCATAACGAATTCAGTGACTTTTGTATAATTTGTATAATTGAGAACCTCAAACAAAACCAGGATATTCACTGTTATCCCAGCAGCAAAAATATGCTGGATCCTGAGGCTGTGTCTTGCTGAATAAGGTAGATCCTCTACAGGTTTCCAAAAAACAGTAGTGAAAGCAGAGAGTTTAAAAAAATTAGTATCATTTTGTATCTATGAGCAACATTTTTTCTTTCTAATACAAAGTGGCTATGGTATTTAGTCTAGCTAATATATTCTGCTTCCATTGTTGGTATTGATGTCCTTTCAAGTGAACAGAATATGCAGCCAATAATGAGCTCTTGCTGTTAAGATGTCCAGCAATGAAATAATTAACAATGTTGATGCATAAATTAGGCTTCAGAGTTGAAATTGCCTCTGCAAACCACGTTTCTCTGGTTCTTGGTTCAGCAAAGCAGGTGAGGACTGTGTGAAAGCTAGGCAGCAGCAATCCCTCTACAAGCACAGGCATTAGAGTCACAGGTCACTTCTAGACCAGAAGTGCTACCTGCCTTGCTAACATTGTTATTCAAAGAGTAACACGTCCTCTTTAAAATGCCTTATTTCTCCCTTTTTTGATGCTCTCCATCCCTGGCACCTTGCTGTGTGCAGTGAAGAAATGTGGACCAAATACCACAGCACAGGAGGAAGCAATTTCCTCGAGTCTCAGCTCCTTTGGGGCTCCCACAGTCACAGAATCATAGGATGGTTTGGGCTGGAAGGAACCTTAAAAGATCATTTAGTTCCAACACCCCTGTGATGGGCAGGGACACTTTCCACTAGACCAGGTTGCTTGGGGCCCCAGCCAGCCTGGTCTTGAACTCTTCCAGGGATGGGGCACCCACAACATCTCAAGGCAACTTCTTCCCATGTCTCAACACCCACACACAGTAAAGAATTTCTGGATAATAGCCAATCTAATCCTACCCTCTTTCAGTATAAAGCCATTCCCCCTTGTCCTGTTACTACATGCCCTTGCAAAAAGTCCTTCTCCAGCCCTCCTCTTGGGCCCCTTTATGTACTGAAAGCTGCTATAAAGGCTTTCTCTTCTCCAGACTGAACAACCCAACTATGTCTACCCACAGGGATGCTTGTATCAATGTCTGGATGCCTTCAACCTTTCCCATACTGGCTGCCATGAGAAAGATGAGCTTTTTCAGAGTGTCTCATGAAGCATTTGAATTTAAGCAGCCTTTCCCATTCCTTTCCCTACACCAAGAATGGGTAGCCAGTCTGCCTACCTTGTCTCTTTCCAGTCTTTATTTCAAGGATGGTCACCAGGCTGAGGACACACTAAGAGGCATTACAGCTAAAGAGAACTGTGTGCCTAGGTCAAAAAGGAGCAGAGAAGGAAGTGATGCAGTTGCTATTTTATTAAGAATTTATAAAGACTGACATCCTTTTACTTTCTATAACAAGAAAAAGCAGGATCATGCAATTAATGGCATGTTTGCCCAAAATATATAAAGCACTGAAAGTTAGCCAAAATCAGTACTTCAAGTTAAGTGCTGCTTGCACTGAAATACGAACTTCTGACTTCTACTTCCCTTTATCTTCTTTCAATGACACTGAGATTGGAGAAAACTCAAAACATGTGCTGTTAAACTCTGTTTCAGAAGAAGAGCCTCCAACATGGTTCACGTCTTGCAAACCAAAGGATGTAGTTTTCCATAGCTGGTTCCTAGGGCAAGGCTTAGTAGGAGCACTCCCTCTCACCTGAGCACCTGGTCTTTCAAGAGTTGGAGTGCAAGAAATGTGGGAAGGGAGAAGTTGTGCTTTGTGGTATGAAAAAACTTGCTGGCTTTTACACTGTATTGTATGGAATTCGTTTTAAAATATTTGATCTACTGTGGCTTATGTGTACTCAACTGGCACAAAGACCTGGCCACTCACACTAAATTACTTGTCTCCTTTTCCTTCACTGACCTTTAGGCTTGAGCAATGTCAGCTAGGACACAGACTTAGTCCAGCATTTTACAAATACCATAGTAAGCATTTCACTGCCACAAATAAAAATAAAAAAAAAACCTTCTTCACTGCAACCATAATAGAATTGAATTAATAGAATTGAACCACTGTACTGGTGGTATGTGAACATAATCCAGGAAAACATACAAAAGAAACATTCTGCATGTAATAACGAGGGGGCTCTTCTCAAGGAAGCCACAGGTTTTAAGAACCTCAATTGAAATGGAAGCAGACATAAAAATGGAAAGTGTGATTAAAGTGCCACTGGACATACAGATAATTGTGAGGAAACTAAAGGAGAAAAAAAGAAAATTAACAACGTTATTGAAATGGATGTATTTGTTAGCAATATCATACACAATTACAGTGGAAAGACTTAGTGCTAAAAGAGTTCCACAAGCTATTTCAAACTAGGTTTTCTACCCATTCTGTACCTGGTGTTCTCTGCGTTTCACAAGATTTAATGTTTTTACCTTCCATCCCTGCCATGGAATACAGAAATGTTACTGGCTCTGGCCTTGCAGACTGGCACGCTCCGGAGTGTGGTTAGGTTGTTGTCAGCCCTGTGACTTCCTGGCATCAGCCCACGATGAGACACACAAGGGTGATGCTGCTGCAGGATCAGTGTCTGCTGTGAGCCCTCCTTCTGTCAGCAGGAACAAATTTGCACCTCCACTCCCACCCAGAGCTGCTCCTGGCTGATGGATTCACTGGTGATTCAGGTCCCTTGATGAAAGCCTCAACTGCCTTTGCTTGCACATGCAGGACACTGTGTGTTGCATGAGGTGAGGGGGAGACGTGTGTGACCCTCCAGGGGGTCATTGCTTTTAGTGCACTGTTCCCCTTCTGCTCTGCTCCCCTTTAGTACCTGTTTAGCATGAGCTTGCTTGCATGGGAGTCTTTCCACGTGCCCATCTGTACAGCTTTCCAAATTTTACTTTTGCAAACTTTTGACAGTGATGCCTCTCATCTCATGGCAGGGTAGCCAAGTGTTTCTGCTTTCACTGGACTCCATTAAGTAACCAAGTTCAGGGTTTTCAGCTTTCAGCATCCAAAGTCTGAACTGCACTGCTCAGGACATTGTGGACACAACACTTCTGTCTTTGACATGGTGGCTTTATCCATATATACTGTTCTGTACATACATAAAGGTGTGCTTTGCTGTAAGGGCAGATCCAGGTCTAGAGTTTGGTTTTTCTTAAATGCTTTCCCCTGTGTTTTCTGAGCTTGTGTTTTTCTGGGCATTATCACAGTTTTGCCTGGAATGCACCACACTAAGCAGTTTCTCTCCTTCTCTCCCTTCATCCTGCACCCACTTTCTATTCCTCTGCTGCTTCTTTCCTACAGTCCCTCCGGCTCTTTAATCAAGGACTTTTACAGTAGCCAGAACAGTGGCTGTTCTGAATGCCTATTTCTTCCATACTATTTGTCATGTGCTTATGTGAATAATCAGAAATATGCAATCAGAAGAGTGAGCCACCTTTTTAATGTTTTGCAATCCTATGCATCCTCCAGACAGCTTCACGTCTGTTTAGAGTGTGTGTAATAGGGGTAAAGTGCCATTTAAGTTTGGTCTCTTCTGAATGAAAGTATTTCTAGAACTAACAACACAAAGAACAGCACAGTTGAAAACTCTACCTAAGCAACCCATCAGAGCTCCAGAACCACGCTGACGAACTCCTCAATCTGTCAGGACTGCAGACTTCGAGAAAAGTGAATTTGTATGAAGAAGCATTTAAGTGCTGATGCTAGCAAGAAAATTTCTCCTGTCTTTGGACACCAAAACTCTTTAACAAAAGCCAAAATTCCAGTGGAAATTCTTTAGCTTCTCCTTTTGAAGCACCTTATTTGCTGTTTCACTGCTGCTTCCCATGCTAATGCTGGATGCTGCGTTTCAGTAGGATGGAGAGCCAGGGAAGTACTTTGGGACAGACAGGGTTAGCATAATCCTGCTGACTGGCTTCACCCTCACACTCAGGTTTTCACCCAGAAACAGCACCACTGAGGTCAGAGTTTCTATCAAAGTGGTGACAGAGGACAGTCACACTCCTAGTTCTCAAAATTCTTGCAAAGCTCTGATTGAAACCTCATGTGTGAGTAAGAGAGGTGTAGAGGGCAAGCAGTTAGAGGCACTGCAATAGCAGGGATGAGGACGAAGTGTTAATCAGGAAGAGGAACATGCATGTAGCTCCCACATTGGCAATATCCCAAGGATATGTGAAGAGATTGCACCTGTGCATCCCCTACACCAAATTCCCCCCCTGTTAAGGTTGTCCCTGCTATGAAAGCAAGTGGGCAAAGTAGCTCTCTGCAAACAGTTCCAGGAGACAGACCCTCAGGGACCCTGCCCACCATTTCCTTTCCCTTCCCCTACCTCTGCAGGGCCAAGTCAGGAGAATGGGGCTGGACCCTCTGGTCCACAGTGTAAAATCAACACACAGGCTTTGAAAGGAAAAATGCAATTCAAAATACAGTGACTCACAGGGCCCTTTTCATTTCTGAAAGATCACAGTACCTCACACTTCATAAGTTTACCCCTGATTATAGAAACAGCTGGAGAGGGGCCTTGCACTGTTGCCTGAAATATGAACTTTAGATGGAAAATAAATTTGGTCTTAAGTGTTGTAAAGCAAAACCTACCTCAATAGGAACCTCTCCTGACCTGATGTACTTCCTCTGTGTTTTTCAGATGAAAGAGCCCCAGAGCAAAGGAGATGCGCTGCCCAAGCCGGAGTCCAGGACCCTTTGGGGTGGCGAGGACACAGGTACGGGTGGTGTGCCACCGTGTGCAGGGCGGGCAGTGGGGCTAAGTGGGCAGCGTGCTCTGCTTTTGATGTGCCTTTATTCTGGGCTGCAGTGCTTTGTCTCCAAGCCAAGCTTAATTGAGGGATGTTTTTAATGTCAAAATGAGACGCAGGCTCTTACCCACTGAGTGTTTGCTGAGCGAAAACAACAACAACAACCTCGCTTGCGTGCATGGCGGCAGTGCACAATGTGCAGCACAAAGGCTCCAGAGGAACTATGCCATGACATAATGAGGAGAAACAACAGAATTCTAGCAGATCTGTTTAATAAGCTGTCAGACACGTTTCAGCATTGACCCGTGGTGTGAGCAGAGCTCTCATTAGCTACAGCAAGTGTCCTGTGAATGCATTTGAGGGCAAAAGTGGCCACTCAGTGACCCCTGGTCTGTATGCAGGAGAACTGAGCTGTGCACAAAGAGAAGCCTCAGTAGTTTTGGCATAGATAGAATAAATTGAGTATGTCAAGCTCACATGCATTCTTCTTACTCTGTCTCCTTTCTATCTCGGAGTTCTGCTTTTTGGAGAGATGTGGACTTTTTTGTGTGTGTTTTGTTTATTTCCCGTTGTCTAATCATAAGCTTAGATATTATTTACAAATGGAAAGTACACCAGATTAACTTGGATTGTTGATGCTGTGGTTAGATGACATGTCAGAACTGCATTTATGCCAAGAAAAAAATTACCCCTAAAAATGCTGTGACTACACAGTGCAAATGTCCCAGTAAATATAAACTGTTCCTAACATGACAGTAGATGTCTGATCCTGAGGCAGATTTCACTTGGACGTTTGGGGGATTTTCTTCCTGATTTCTTTGCTATTTTTGCAACTGTCCCCCTGGGAAAAATCCCAGAAGCCTCTGTCCCCATTAGGAGGAAATCTTTCACTTCCTTGCTTTGATTCTGAATGCTTAATGCTCTTGGTTAATTCCCCTGACCTATAACCAGTCTTGGCTTCTATGCATAGACATTAAATCCTGATCTAGATGATAAACTTTTATGAAACAAGTTTAGAAATACATTTCATTAGCTAAACACGCTCAGTCAGTCATGAGATCTCACAATAGAGTGTGAATGTTGCAAATTACACTGATTCCTAAGCAGTGGTAGCTATAGAAACAATTTTTTTTTCCAAAAATATAGGAGTCCACACAGGGAAGCTGATTTAACTAATTTGAGCAGTGTTTTCTTCTGCCTGAAGTGCACTAGGGCAGTTATTACCCCACTACAAGCTATTGTGCAGTGGGAGGGCTCTTAATGTCCTTTTGCTCGCTCATGCTCTCTCTTCACTACCAAGTTATTGTCTTCTCAGTTCTAAGTCCATAGCTGGCTACATGTGAAACCACATCTGGGGAATGACCCAGTTAAAAATACAGTATTTAGGCATCACTTCTTGGCAGTGATGCCAAGATGAGATGGGGATGCTGGCTGTTCTTTTTCTTACCCACGTTAATTTGGTATCCAGGCTAATTTCAGTTAAAGCAGAAAAAGTGCTCACGGCTTACTAATCTGGGACTCCATCCCAGAGTAGCTGAAGTTTAAGGGCTCTTCTGCCAGGACACAACTGCCAATTGTAAAGATTACAATTTCATGCCCATGGCATTTCTCAGTTTAATGAAACATCAGCTTTTTTTCCTACTTTTCCCCTCATCTTTTCCAATAATGCCCTATTTCCTGACACAAAATCTAGCTCAATTAAAAATGTGATGAAAGTAGTCTAAAGGCACAGCTTGAAATTCAGCTTTGCAACTTAGAGAATTATTTTACATTTGATTTTTCTTTCAATGCATTAATTTATACACTACAACATGGTGGCAGATCAAAGGTCTAATAAAGCTTAATTGCAGTTAATATACCTGTGTCTCTATGTGTCATACTGAACTTGCACTAAAAAAGAAATGTAACAGTCTGGATTGAAGACATGGGAAGTCCTTCCAGATTTACCTGCAGGACAACCTTGAGCTGATCCTTCAGTCACTGGTGTCAGGCAGGAAACAGAACTCCATGGTGCAGCAATATGGAAGATCTGTGATGACTTCATGTTCTAAGTTTTTTGTGAAAAATTGTTCTTCCAGTATTTGTAGCTCTGAATAATTTTTCTCAAATAAAAACCAAACCAGTCATTTGCCCTGACTTCAGACCTCTGCAAAGGGGATGGTGCTGTCACAGTTGTCACTGGTTTTTGTGTCAAAGAATAGACACTGTTCTTCTGACTTACAGGCGAACTGGCTGAGGAGGAGAAGAATCAGTCCTTATCTGTGTACTTTTCTCTCCCTTGACAATGAAGGAAGGCTGGCTGAGCTGGGTTTAACTTATTCTTGGAGATATTCAGTAGTGGGGAATCCTTGATGTCCATTTTCTTGGACAGCCCAGGCAGATATAACACAGAACTAAGTATTTGTGGGGTTTAACAATTTATTTGTTCTTAATTTGCATCTTTTCCCATTGATTTCTAAATTTGACACCTGACTTACTATACTATATGGTGAAGAAGGTCAGCACCAATTGGCCAAACCAGAACCCTGGATGATTTCTTCCAGAGTGTGGCATTACGTGAGGTTTCCAGAGGACCTGCTACATTGCTGCAGGTGTGGGGGATGAAGGCAAGGAAAAGCAAGAGGATGAAAAAGACATCACTGGAGGAAACAGCAGGGTGGTCAGGAGATACCATATCCAGATCTGACCTTTTCTCCTGCCCTAACATTTCCTTCACAGTATCCCTTCCAGATAATATCCAAACTGTGGCGTTCTTGTGCTTGAGGCCCTGTTTCCCCAGCAGGGAGCCACATTTTGGCAAGACCTCCAGGCCTTATAGGAGAGTATCGTATGTTTGAAAAATAGTACAGGGGGTATCATCTACAAGCTTTCTGTGTGTTATGGACACAGCTAAGAAATAAATCCCACAAATGCATGGGTTGTTGCAAGATTAAAGGGTAAAGCTCTAGGAAAATGTGGCACAGAACAGAAGCTGAGTATCAGGGGTCTCCTGAGTTGTTCATTGCTATTGATTGGCTCCTGCCCAAGGAGTACTATTGCTTTGAATTTTACAGACATTGAAATAAACTCATTAAAAAGGTCATATTGAATGAGGATCCCACAGGAAAAGTTGCTATAATTTTCTGTATGTTTTTATGTTGCTTGTAAAAGTGACCTTGACAGTGGGCATGTGCTTATGTTGCTTCCTTACAAGAAAAAAATACAATTTTTTTCTTTAGTAGTGGTAGCCCAAGGTTTCTTTGTATTATACTTTTCTGCAATACATTCTGCAGGAGAAATCTGTGTGGCTGCACTTCTCAAAGGGTGAGGTTTGTCCAGGAAAGGGGAACCCTAACCAAGGCAGAATATAAGGTAGTAGCATGCTGGAATCCACCAGCCCTTACCAGCACACAGCACAAATGGATCTGATCCATAACAGAACAGACTGACTGAGGAGACTTCTAATCCTTTCCACAGCAATGCAAATGCTCTGAGGTAAATGTGGTTCAGAAGAGAGAAGGGCTAACAAAGGCTTGCTAAACACTAGCCTGTAATTCCCTTTCAAGGCCCTAGGCAGAGAGCAAGCTGCCCCCAGACAATTGCCTCAGGAAAGAGGTGAAAGTCTCTTCAAGGACACCTTCTGCTTCTTCAGCTCCTGCACAAGAGACGAGAGGCTTCTGTTCATGTGGAGAAGAAACAATGTTTTAAACTTTTCCATGTAAACTCTAGCAATGACTGATGTCTAAGACTGTTGGAAAACCTCAGAAATCTTCCCACTTCTCAGGAATTCATGGACTAAGGGATGTGATCTCCGCCACTGGCATAGATTTATTTTAAATTATGTCAACAACCACAATGCTCTTTGATAGCCTCTGTAGTCTCAAGTAGATACCTATATAAGCTTTGTCACTGTACGTTTCAGAAGGCGATTTGTAAATCTATTCCATGGTGAGGGAAATGAATTTAAAACCTTTTATTATAATCAGAATTTAATATGGTTTAGCAAAATTTCTTAGTTTACCTGGGATACGCTATCATTTTCATTTAGTCTATCACATCATTCAAGCATTATCTTGAAATAATTACTGCAGAAGACAAGCTCTTGTTTGTGTAAAACACAGCAGCATAAACTCATTTACTACAAATTAAAACATTTGAAAAATTGCTGTTGCTTTTCCTATGGCTGGACAAAAAATAAGATTGCAAATATGTTAAAAGAAAATGCAAGACTTAGGCTTACAACCTGTCCTAAACAAAGTATTTACAGCATCCCAGTAAAAATAAGTGAATTTATTCATACCAAGGAATTGGAAACTTTAAAAGAAACACCTTTCCATAAAAAGCATTGGATGCCTGTGAACAGCCCCAGGGGGGAAAAACTGAACAAAGATTTCATTAGAATAACTCATAGAAAAGGCACAAATATTGAAACAACAAATAAAGAACGTTCATTCTAGAAGTACACATATACATCACTACGTGGATGTGAATCATCCCACTTAAACTAAGAAGGCTACTTGTCTTACCTAAAAATAAAAGCCAGTGTCTGCACTGGTTTGTAGAACTGAGAGTATACATTCTAATGCAGAGTGACCTACCCTGGCCTGGGCTCTATAGATACCCTTTAAGCTCAAGACCAGGCTGGCTAGGGGACAGAGATATTTCTCCATGCACACAAACTTCTTCCTCCTAAAGTTAGTATTCTAAAGTTAGTACTTAACAGATGTTATGAGAATTCTGCTGTAACAGATGTATCACGTTCTCCTCTGCTGGGCATGTTTCCTGGGCTCTCAGCATAGTGCTCTGCCTGTGCATCTTCCAGCACTTGCACAAGTGTAGTTTTGACAGGGAGTAAAAATTGAAGGCACACTATCTGCATGAGATGTATTACATTTAAAGCAAGAGTTAGAGGTATTCTACTTACTACCAGAATTACCTTAGCTGTTCTAGTTGGTTTACATGACCCTTCACTTAAAAAAAAGAAAAAAAATACATTCTTCCTCTTCCCATTCAGGAGGTGTTGGCCAAATGAGGGACAACATGAAGAACTCTACGCTAAGTGTTTTGAGGGGACAAACACATGTTTTTGGTGGTTTTAGTGTTGTTTAGAGGGGCCCTGTGGATCACCCATGCCACTCCAAGGCCAGACTATGACCAGTGCTGGGGCAGGTCAATGTGGATTTTGTCTGGACAAGGCTCTGAAACCTCCAAGGGACAGGGTTTCCTCCAGCTCTCAAAGCAACTTGTACCCAGGCTGCTCTATGCTCCAGACGGGTATTTTGTTTCCTAATGGCCATGCTGAACACTCACCTTGCTGCTATTGCCCCCTTTTGCACCCTCAGTCACCACTGGGAAGAGTTTGGTTCTGGTGTCATTGTAGCTCTTGATCATGAAGTTATAGGCTTCTATTCAACTGCCTTTAGCCTCCTCTTCATCACATTATACAAGCTCAGCCCTTCAGCCTCTCCTCAGTGTCCTGTGCACTAGAACCTTGATAGCCCTCCACTCTGGCTCCCTCTAGTTTCTTAACATCTTTCTTGAAGTGGGTGGCCAAAACTGTCCCACTTTCCACATCCTATTTGACCTCACCCTATGAAAAAAAAAAAAAAAAAGAAATTATCTCAAATAATTTTGAAGATGACTTTGTACTCATGATGTCCCACTGAAGGTGACCGTAGCAGATGATGTTGCTTTCAGAGAGCTGGCTTCAACTTGAAGCAGCCAGGAAGAAAGAAACACCTGAGAGAGAAAATAAGGTGAAATGAAGAAGCAGATTAAGACAAAAATATCACTCCAAGGAGTAGTGGAAAGGCTGGAAAGAAGACAGAGAAAAAAACCAAAGCTGAAAAAGAAGACAAGATCAAGGGAGCAGTGTAGGAAATTACACCATGACACTTTTGTTACACTGTGATCCAGACAAATGTCGACTAATGTGATCTTGGCAAATGGGGATGGATCCAGTTTGAAATCATTTAAGCTAAGAAGTTTCATTCTCCAGAGAGGGGAAAGCCAATTTCAAAAAGAGTCCTCCAAATAATTGTCTCGCTTTATATCACTGAGCATGTTGCTCAGGAGCTTTATGATGACAGCCCTTGAAATATATCTTTCATTTATTTCAGTCTCTTTATAACTCTGCAGGAGAATTACATCTCTGTTTTGGAGTGGAAGGTCCAAAATATCCTCTGTTAGGGATTTTGTCTCAGCTTTCTAACCTGCTCACTTGCACCAGCATAGCCAAGCTCGCCTCTGCCTCCCAGCTGACTGAGGAATGTCTTAAAAAGGGGAATCAAACCATCTATACAAGGACTTCCTCTAAAAATTACTTCATTGTATTGAGGGCAGTACACTACCCTCCCCACAACTCTACAAACATCTGACTAACAGCAACTTGCTCAAGAGAAAATGAATAAGCAGAACTTCACTTTACACAAGAAGAATTGTCATATTTTTGGACTTTTTCCTTGGTTCTGGAAAAAAAAAAAATCACATGACAAAACCAAAGTAATGAACAGCCCTGACATCACGCGGGTTGGCAGTGAACTCCAGACTAGATAATGTTTCTGGAAAGACGAGGGCTAAATTTCTATCCTGCCAAATTGTGCATGGTAAAGAAATGCCTTGGCAGGCAGGATCAGAAGGGGCTTTCATTGTGTTCACACCTTGCTGCTGTGCATATTTCCCTGGAGTTTTTGTAGCACAGATGTATCCCAGAGTTTTTGGGGTAAAAGAGAACAAATTCCTCTCAGAAGATACAGCCTGGCAAATAGCTTTCTCTTTTTATAGAAGTCAGAGCATTGTTTGTTGACTCTTGCAGGCCAGAATGGCTCTACAACAGTGCTATTTTCGTGGGATGTTGTGTTTGTGCGACCTGCCTTCAGCTGTTGTGCCGTGTTGCTATGTGCAAAGGCTGACAGCTGGTGTGTTTCTCTCCAAATTAGTGCCTGCCTTTCACTCCAGAGTGAAGTAATACCTAAACACAGGGCCAGATTCCAGTTCTCTATGGAAATGCCCCCAAAACAAGTGAAAATACTACCAAAACACATGCTTTGTACCCATTTCCTGATCAGTCACACGATACTTCCTCTTTCTATATGGAGTTCCCCACACACTCCCACATTAGTTCCTCTTTTTTTTTTTTTTTTTCCTTTCTTAGCAGTCTAAACATTTCATATTGTGAAAAGAATTCAGCATCTCAGCAGTTCCACATTTCTTGTAAGCTGGCCCCACAGTAGTGTCAGGATGCTGAGCCACGCTCATGGATGATGACATATATCCTGGAAGCCTGCATTTCTTCCCGTGGAGACAATTCAGAGTAAAATGGGATTTTGAAATCTATTTTAAGATCTCTTGTCTTACAAACCAGGACTTCTTATAAGTAGATAGCTGTAATATATTGATAAAATAGTTTTTAATCAGTTTAGCATTCTTAAATTGCTTAAAGAGCATTTGAATTGCCTCTTACGTTCCAAGCAAAGGTCCTCATGGTCCAGGATCTCATCTCCAGTAATGGTTCATGTTAGATACCATTAAGAGGTGTCTCACAGTCTTTGACAGTACTAGAAGTCCATTGAACATCAGTTGGTGACCCAAAACAATAGCTGGATTTTTTTTTCCTAAGTAATCAGTAAAAAAAAGAAACATAGAAATAAATTCAATAATATTCTCAAAACACCCTGATGAAGGCACATTATAGGGTTTTTTGTGAATTTGAATCTTATAGTTGTACTGCACAAGGTGGTCCATTGATAGTTTTCCAAAAAAAGTAATCCCTGAATTAACAGGACTTGAGAGACACTGTTAAAGGCACAAGATACCGAGAAATGCTCAGAGAAGTTTATACCCTTTCCTGGCAGACACAAATATGCTTATACAACAAAGTGGGACCTGATATATTTGTCTTATAATATTCTTCAATATTTAAAAACACCACATCTGAGAATAAAAATGTGTATAAAGAGAAAACACTCATTATATTAATGAAATAATGTTGGTTCTCACAGTTTCTAACCTCATAATAAGCTTTCCCCCACTCCAATAATAAAACACATTTGCCTATTAAGCTGTTTTTAACAAATATGTTCACTACTTCATTAGTCACTACTGTACAAATAAGTATGTTTCAGTGAGCACAAATGCATGAATTGGAGTCATTTTATACTGTTCTGTGATTCAACTCACACAGTCAAAGTGGCTTGGAAGTTTATTACTTGTGGTTGCAGCACCGAAAGATAAATATACTTGAAATAATCAAGGTGAATGCTCTGGGGTCTCAGTACTTGCAGACCTTTCATTAGTGTGACCTGAGACTAGATGAAAGAGTTATAAGTTCTGTGTATGCTGTTCAACACAGAAGAGTTAAGCAAGATAGAATAAATAGGTATTAGATTAAATGAACAATGACAGCTATATATATATATATATGCATAATACTAAATATGAGAAAGCTGTGGTCTGTAAAAAGTACTTCACAATGCTATCTCCAGACAAAGCTGAGCATACTTTACTACCCTCTACTATCCATTTTGAAACAGATACAGTGACATCAAAATAGGATTAGGCAGATATAGAGTTACTACACAGCTTAATCTAGCATATGCAGATCATTGTGTATTTCATGCTTTCATATCTCAAACACTGGCTCTAACAGTTTTTCTTCCTTTCTGAGAAATGTCTTTTCTTTCTTTTCAAAGTGGCCCTTGCCTGCCACTAAGCACTAAGGAACTCAAAGCTGTCAATCAGGTCAAAAACAAAGTGCTACTTTCAAACATCATGAAACTTGGTAGAAGACAGCATTTGACTTTAATCCCAAGTCTAAGAGTTGTGATTTAAACCACTCTTTTGAGTCAGTCAGTCTGGGTCAGTCACCAAAGGAGCAAAACTGATGTCTAATTTTGCTTTGTAGGAGGTGGGCTATATGTCCAATGAGTTGAGCATGGGATTGAAAGTCACAAGCCTCACAAAATATTTATTCTATTTCAAGCTCATCATATGACAGTGACCCAAGTCATCCAACTTCCCCATCTCCTCATTCTTTAGAATGTCACTGTTAATATTTGCCTGTTTGAAGGTTTAAAGAGCTCAGGATAAAAGCATGCGTAAGTGAAAATCTTTGCTGAGTGAAAATCATGAGTAACAGCACCAGTAAGAGAGTTCCCTACAACTATAGAGAAATCCACAATGCTACGCTTTGCAAGTGACTAAACGCTGCCATTGGCAGCTAAATTATGCTTAGCATTTCTGCATTCAAGCTTTAAATTTGCCCTCAGTGGTTTATCTGTCTACACTAGTGCTAGAACACCAAAGGCAGAAAGTCTTGTTTTCAACCTCCTATCTCATTGGACAGTACTTTGCTTAATCTCTTTATGCTTTTATTTCTTCACCTGGCACTTTATCTGTTTTTCTAAAGAACTCCACTGTCAACAAAATACAAGCTGCTTAGTAATGTTTCTTATATTGCAGCAAGCTAAGGCACATTCACAACAAGTCAGAGTTCTAGGACTCAATTTTTCTGATGCTCTATTAAAAATACATAGAGATGGTTGATTCTCTTTCTCATGTTCTTTCTTTTATTAAAAAAACCTTAAAATGAAAGATCTTGTGTGAAAGATCGAGGTGTTATATTCAGCTAGGCAGAGAGGTGTTGTGGTCATCTCGCTGAGGATATAGAGATTAATGTCACACAGAGAATTATGTACCAGCCACACTGCATTCACCAGCAATCCAGTAAGCCAGACCTGCTCTTCCCCATTCCTGCATGCAAGCATTTTCTGAAAAAAATATCCTAGTGTAAGGTTCTGATGGTAGCATTACAGAAGTATCACAACAACTTGGAGCATGGCACACTTGCAAATCTGTATTCCTTTTTCTTTACAAGTTTAAAATAACGATGCAGTGGAGGTGTGTAAGATAATGAAACTATGCCTTGCCCACTAAGTGGGCTGGGACATGTCTGCCCCCAAGCTTCAGCTGTGCCAGCTGAAGAGGCTGTGCCCAGCTGCTCATCACCTGGCTGACTAATGCAAGTCAGTGGGAGCTCCCACATGGAGATTTTCCAGCTGACCCAAGGGTGGTAACACCCACCATGTGGGTGCTGATGAGCAGATGCACATGCATGGGGGTGAGGAAGCCTTTGCTGAAGGCTGGAAAGGTCATATACTCACAGCCTGTGGTCTGCTGCATGACTGTGCATGGGTGGGTGTCTGTGCTTGTCAAACCTCCTGATTCTTATCCTTGAATTGGATGAAAATTTGGAGATAGTCAAATATGAGTCAAGAGGAAGAGAAAAGAAACCTCAGAAGTTAAGTTGTTGAACCTGATATACATAGCAGCAAATGAAAGAGCTGTTACACAGAGAGCCAGGTTATATGCTCCAGTACCTTTAAGTTTGGAAGTCTCGTAAACCTATGGACAAAACACTTGAGCTTTCCTTTGTGGAGTCACCCAAAGCACTTATAAAATACTAAAGGCAACTTCTAGCAAAGTAAATAAAATCCGTATCAAAGGTTTCCAATTCACTCTAGGGCTTAAGGTGTTAAAAAATGGACTAATTGAAACACTACAAAGAGATTCACAGTGCAGTGAATGACTGAACAGGTTTGAAAATGGCATCTGGAATTGAAAAAGATAAATTAATGCTGGGAATGTTTGTGGCTTTTTCTTTCTGTGTCTGCCTACGAAACAGCTGTGGGACTTCTTTGTCTTACTGTAATAATCTTTGTGGTGATCGTGTGCTGTGGGAAAAGCACTTTCCTGGCATTTCCAACATGTTGGATGGTGGCAGGTGATACTACTAGTTGCCAGTTCAATGTGAATATGGTTATACTTCCTTCACCACAAATCTAGATTCAGGTCCTTCCTGGAATAACAGCCTTTTAGGTGCCTGTGTTCCAAGTCCCTCATTTTTGACTGTGACGGGTGGCTCCTGCTGGGAAGGGAACCAGGGCTATAGTAATAGCAGATATCTCAGTAGTGATCCTCCAAGGTACAGCAAATGCCTGCAGTGCCTGCTCTGGCTCTTGCCATCCAAAACTGTCTGTTTACAATGCATGTAATCACACAAATAAGGTTGGCAGATATGGAATATATATACTGCTGTACAGTAATCTTAATCCAGATACTAGAATGGGACAAAGTTAGCTCTGCATTTAATTTTTGGTTCTGACACAGATCTCCCTCAGATGAGACACTGTCTACCCTGTGGTTCAATTCCTACCTTTGTAAAATAAAACTAATATTTTCAAATCTCTCTGAGATTATATCAGGTAGAGTGCAAGGCAAGATAATGTCAATTAATTTCAAGAAAACTGGTATGTCTTGTATATCCACTGCAACACACAACCACACAGGGCTCCTAGCTGGAGGACAACATGTATAATTCAACCTTGAAAAGCACTATGGAGAGTTATAACAATGTTACAAGTATTCTTTCAGGTCCGTAACTAAACTAGACTAAGGTTGGGAATCTCTGGCTAACATATATAGTGTTCACATCTGCCACAGGATTTTTTCTTGTATGTAAATATATATAGATCAGGAAAAAAATGACCAGCTCTCTCAGTGTATGTTGACAAAATGATTCTCTAAAGTGATTCCATATATTTTACACGTAAAGCTTCAGAAATAAGAAAAAAAAAACAAAAACCAAAAACACACGTAATTCAAATCAGCCTCTATTTCTCTGTGGGTTTCAGGACCAAACTCCTTCAACTAAACAGTAGACACTGCCTGATTCAGGCCACAGATGCACTGAGTTGCCTTCAGGGTGCTTATTTGTCCCTTCTGACCAAAGGTACATTTGGTGACTCTGTGCCTGACTTGAGTACCAAAACCTAAGGAAGGCAAATATATTATGAATGAATATATAAATATTTTTACTCTATTTTGGACCAGTTACCTAGGGCAAGATTAACACTTCTTCCCCTGCTCTCTAGCTTAGACTAATTAATCTACACTCAGAAATGATGTAATAACCCCACAATTATCTGGGTTCTGCAAGGGACCTAATATCTCCTAAAATTATAAATCACTAAACACAAATGACTCTAGATAAAGCCCTGTTCAGCATGCATATTTTGCATCCTTCTGCCCAGGAGACCTTCTAACACTTCTTGAAAGAAAACCTCCTATAAATAATAAGGAATATTGAAACTCAAGTAGTGCCAGAGACACGATGGTATCACCTAGAGGAAAAGCATTGACACCTGGCAACGTGCATCTTCCTTTATCAGGCCTCTGTTTTCACATCGCCAAGAATCCACTGTTTTGAGTTAGGACCCAGCTGAACTTCTCTCTAGCCAAAATTCCTCTCTTTGACAAATTCTCTCACTATTTACATCATTTAGTACCTTATCTCCAAGGTTGCTGGAGGACTTACAGGCTTAAAGAGATCTTTTCTCTTAAGATAATGAACTGATGATGATGACAATCATGATGATGGGGGTTTTGTATGCACATAAAGGACATTGAGATATCATGGTAGCCAACACCCAGTGGCTAGATGAAGAGATAAGGGAAAAAGAGATGACCCCGTAGCTAGGTTAGTTCAGCTGACATTTCATGCAAGATGTGCAAGGAAACTTGTTCAGATTATGTCCTTGATAGAAAATGCCTAAATGCCCTTCTGCTATTATCCTTTAAAAACTAAAGTTTTGGAAGAAAAACAATCGCAGTGCAAGAGTCAGCTGACAGTATATGCTTACATTGTTCATTCTGGAGCTCCTCACATAAGGCTGCCTTGTGACCAAAGGAAACCAGCAGACTGAACTCATAGCATCACTAAGAATGTTCATTTTTCTCATGACTTGTCTTTCATCACTTTTTCATCATATGTTTTCACCTCCTTTTCCATATTAGCACTATTCAGTTCCGATAAGACAGGATTCTGTTCAGTCACAGCACATTAAAGTTCGTAATATCGATAATGAATTTAAGTATCTGTCATCCAATGTGGTTTCATGAGAACTCTAAGCTAGACAGACTACACAATATTGCAAGGACTTTTACTAACCTTGGGGTGGCATACTCCCAGGAAGACACACTCAGAGGAAAGCATACAAATATGCCTTTTCTGCAGTTATCCTTCTCTGACTGCTACAGGCTGAAATACCTGCAATATTTACTCATAAAGTCACAGTGACAGCAACTGCATTAGACTCAAGTCCATGTGTTGGAAATAAAATGTCAGGGCATTGTCTATCAGCTATTTTAGCTAGAGGTCAGTTCATCTAAAGAATGCTGTAATTTTCCACTGGTTTCTACAAGGATGGGAATTACTTTTTTTCTCAGCACAGCCCTGCATCACTCTGTGATCCTGTGAGCATAATCCCTTGGCACTAAAGCCTCTTATTGACAATGCAGTAAACCTGCTCTATAAGCATCAGAAAAGGGAAATAAAAGATGTTCCAAATTTGTATTTGACAAAATATGACACTGAAATCAATTAGATGTTTCCAGATCAATAGGGGCTTCAGTCAATAAACTTCCTGTCAACACTATGTCTAGCAGACCTGTTGACAGCATTTGAAAGCTCCTGATTTAAAATCTCTGTTGGGGTTGTTATTAAAGCTGTTACTCAGTTCCTTATCTGTTTGCTGCTACTTGTAGACATCATTTGCGGGGGCAGCCTGAAGGTCTTGACTGAAAGTTTTTGCTGTTGCACATGAAACTTAATTACAAGGTCGTAGACTTGTCTGTTCAGGATTTAGAGGAGAAAAATAAAAGCTTCTGAGATTTTGCTTCATAAGACAGATGCAGTTAAGGAGTGCCATTGTCTTCTGTATTTGGGGGCTGTGTCATTCCTGCAGTCCAAAGCCTGAACTTCATCTTCGTTTAATTAACCCAAGGCCAAATACTGCTGAAAATATTTGCCGAATTTGAAGAAGTCTCCTTCCAGAGTCAGCCAAGTAATTCTAGGAACGTGCTGCATCCTAAGGTCTTGACTCAGCAAGATAAGTAAGCAGGAATTCATTTATTCAGCATTTAATTCATTGCCAAACTGGAGTTCAGAAGCTATCAGAGAACTGAAATCCTGAAGGATTGAGGCACTGAATTCTACATCAGACAATGAGGACCAGGACAGAATCAGAAGAGAGCTCACAGGTTCCAGTTACCATGTGGGCTGCTGAAGCCTCTGACCTTCCTGAAGGGCAAGAGGAAGAAATTTCTGTGCGCCCTGAAAGCAGTGTCAGGCCGGACTAGCACTTGCCTGCCCAGCACAGATGAATAAGCCCTCCAAATAGCGAGGCCTTTCTAGGAAGACAAATTTGTACAGCTCAGCTACTGCTCAATGTGCTTTGAGCTGCTTTGAGCAATACAGGCCCACGCTAGTGATGAGCTGCTGTTTGTTCTTTAAGATAAATCAATTCACATCCCTCCTGCTTTACTTCAGGTATGTCCCAACCTCTGTGCCAGCAGGACCCTGCGGTGACCCATACCACCAGTAAGCCGGCATGTTGTGTGTGCTCTGCCCTCTGCCCAAGTCTCCCGTGGTTCCAGCAGTCTGTCTTTCTGCATCTCTCACAGCCTGGATGCAGGGCCCTGTTTTGAATGCTGTCATGGTGAGGAGCTTGATGAGCATCTGTTTACCTAGTGCTACTTTTACATGGAATACAGTTACTCGGCAGAGCCAAATGCTTCACATTAGGTTTACAAATCAAATCAGTTCTCTTCCTGCTTGCCAGTAAGCAGCAGTTCCTGGAGTTTTCTGAGTTGGATAAACTCTGATACTAATAAAGCAGTATTATGCCACTCAGAAGTGCAGTATAAGGTTGTCAGAAGGTCAGTATGGGCCAAAGTCCATGCAGGTCAGTCTGGGTTACTGGGTTAGCTGGTCAGTTACCATTATCTAACACTGCATTATTACATGAGAAGGAAACTCATGAAGGCAACTATTCAGTGATATGCTCCAACCCATCCCTGGCTTACATGGATTTGTGGTACAGGAACATTTCAGGTCAGACATGCTGCCTGTGTAGTTAAATCTTGGGTGTTTTTTTCCTACTGATTTGTTCATCCATGCTTGAACTCATCCATTCTTATGGAGTGTGCACACCCTGGGGCAAAGAGTTCTATAAACTTTTAATATTCTGTTTGTGGAATCTCCTTTTCCTTTTTTATTATCAGCATCTACCTTCTTTATTATTATTATCCATTTTGCTTTGAAAAACTCCTAATTTAGAATTCCAGGACAGTTTGTCAATTTTTTAGGCTGAGGTAGAAGAGTAACATGAGTGTGGAACATCACTGTAATTCTTTGATTCTGTATTTACTTTTTAGCTGGATAGCCCTAAAACATCGTCTGCACAAATTTTTGATTTATTGAAATATTCACAGGGTCTGGTGCTTTCCTATAAGACTTGGCATCTGAGAAATGGGATCTTTGATAACTTGTTCCTTTATTGGCATTACTTGCTCCTTTCCCACGCCTTTCAACTGTTGAGGCTTGCTGCCGTCATTGTAAGGAAAGGTTTAAAATGCAACTTTAGGACACCTCGGGCTTTGGAGAACCCACTTCATCGGCTTAAAACGCTGCATTAGTTTTAACTAATAAAATAATAATAATTCGTCCCTTGGGCGGCATTCCTCCCGTCCACGTTAAGAACATGGTTGCTACGAGGCACCTCGCGCACGGGGAGGGGGCGAGGGCCCTGCCGGGTGCGGGGGCCGGCAGGTGGGTGCCGGACGGAGGGACAGCGGCTTTCCGCGGCGGGGCGCGGCCGGGGGTGCGCGG
>VXBQ01015625.1:0-42631 GCA_013400175.1 Phainopepla nitens | reverse complement strand
ACCTGCACAGGCCCCATGGGCTGCTCCAGCACCAAACACTGTGGGATCACTTTCCTACCCAAACACACACACCCCATTAGAGTTTTCTGTGCACAATATTATTTTTTTCCATTGCTACAGAGGTGCTGTGCAGCCTGCAGGGGTTTGTTGGCACAGATGTATGGGATGAACCCTCTCAGGTGTGGTGGTGTCAGTGTGTCCATGTGGGCAGGTTTCACTGGAATTTTAATGACACCTGCTTTAAAGCCTACGAGTTTAAACTCTCTGGGATTTTAAAGACACTTGTTTTAGAACTGAGAGCTGGAGTCTGGAGAGTTGGTGGGAGCAGGAGAGCATACACTGTGAAGGAAGAAGCAATAGGTTAGGGGGGATTTTTAAAACACAATGCAGACATGAGGTATTGCAGAGATCATTTTAGAGGAACTTATAGGTGCATATTAGATTTGTAAAATGCATGTAGCAGAAGCTGATTAATTGATATCTCTGACATAAAATGTCCACATCTATTGCTCACCAGTTATGGTGTTTTTTCTTCTTATTTTTTTTTCTCCTAGCCTGAATTTTTTTTTTTCCTGATGGAACCATATACTGCAGATTTGGAATTCAGGAAATATCTGGAGGGACTTTTTTTCTCATTTTAGAGTTAGGAGTACATGGGTTTCATTTTGTTGGTCTGGTTTTTGGTATATATGAAATCCACATCAGTGTTTGAACTTGCAGGCTCTTGGTCTGGCCTTTGTGGTTTTCCTGGGTTGTAAGTGATTTTTACAGCTTGGAGAAATATGGATCAATAAGCAAAGAAAAAAAAAATCTGGTGTCAGGAAAACATTGTAAATCGAGGTCTATCCATAAAGAAAAAGCTGCATGGAATTATGCAAATAAAATAACGTGCTTTTTAATTGCATGGACAGCTTAATTACGCTGCTAGAGCAGGTATCTGTTTACATCTCAAAGTGTATAACTGAATTTCAGGAAATACTCCATGTATATAAAGTACTTTTAAATTCTGTATATATTATATAAGCATAAAATCTGTTAGACACCACAAGAGCTTATCTGGGTTTTAGCTCCCTTGTGGTTTCACAGGGCTGTTCCCCTGCTTTCCCCACCTGGCACAAATACATCTTGTTGCTGTCAAATGGAGTGAGCACGGGGCCTGAGGTTCCCTCCTAAAGAGGGTTTTAAAGCCTGTTAATTATATTCAGTATTGAATGCGTCCCTGAGGTTCCCTGCAGCCTGGGGGAGGACAGCCAGGGCTGTGTGGGGCTCCCTCACTGCTAACGAGGGGACAGCCCTCTGATGAGGCTGATGAGCCTGCTAATGAGGCTGATGAGCCTGCTAATGAGAGCACCTGGGCTGGGGTAATGAAGGTAATGAAGGTGCCGGCCCCCTCCTCCTCCTGAGGGCAGTGCTGCTGCCTTGGGCTTGGGGAGGTTCTGGGCCACCTCCCGGGGCTGAAGGCTTGGGAAGGTTCTGAGCTGCATCCCAGGGGCCGAGGCTGGGAAGGACCAAGTGTTGCAGGAATTGTGTCTCTGTTCACATCACCCCTCATCCCTGGTGCTGGGCTGTGGGGCCCGGCCTGGCCTGACCTGGGAGCTCGCTGTGGTGGCTGATTTGTTGTGTTTTCCAGACAGATTGCAGGAACTTTTTGAGTTGTCACTAAACCTTGGCACTGGAGAGGTACTGGGCAGTTTGTCGATTGGCCCCTGCTCTCCCCTGCCAGCCTCTGTGTCCTCCCCAGGATTAGGGACTGGATCAAGCCTGGCTGTCCCAGGAGTCAGGGTGGGCAGGTTACTCTCTCTTCCAGTGCTTCATAGCACTGCGGGGTGAGGCTGCGGTTTGAGGAGTAACTTGCTGGGAAGAGGTAGGAGTGATGATAATGCAGACATTTAATTCATTTTAATGAGGCTCCTGGCGCACTTCTCCAGGTGCTCCCGTGTCAGGTCTTTGGAGATGTGCCTTTGTGACAGAAGCACTGCGCTAAAGAGGATCCGTGGAGGTAACAATAGGATGTCAAAATGAAGCGAAACAAGGGCAGGACAATTTTATGGAGATGACATGACAGGAGGAAAGTATGGGGGGAAGAAAAGAGAATTTAAGATGTCAGTACAGATTTACTGAAGGCTTTCCAATGTCAACTAGAAGAAATGTCAGCACGACTGACTTGGCAGTGTCAAGGTGATGGCAGGATGAAGTCCGATCAGCCTGGGAAGCCTCTCGTACTCCAGCTGTGGAGACGAGCTGCTGTCAGTACAGATGATGTCAGGATGATAATTATTTTGTACATTTGGTTTAAGTAGGGCATTGTTTCTGTTGAGGTATTTTGAATTTAGTACAAGGTAGGAGAATAAGCATTCAAAGATAAAAGCCTCCAAACTGTTTCTTCTTTCCGTGCGAATGCCAGGAGCTTCCGGCCCAGCCTCTGAGCTGCTGCAGTGAAGCTGGCACCCAGCTGCCCTGGGGACTGGGCACTGCCTGCTGTGCATGGAGTCCAGGGGGGCTGAGCTACGACTCTGCTTGGCTTCTGCATAATACCTGAGGCATGTTTTCATTTCTCTCTTCAAACTCTGCCTAGTAAATAGGAGGGCAGAGGAGAAAACTGATGTCACACGGGAGTGCAAGCCGTGATTTTAGGCAGGTGGGTTGGAGATATTTGAGGATGAACAATTGTAATTCACCGTTGCTGATGAAAACACATGCAGCTGTGTGTGATACTGACCTAATTGGTGCTGAAACAGCTACCTGTGTTGAAAGCCACTGGGTGTTGTAATGGCAGAATAAAGTGGCAGCAGAGGTTGTTCCCGTCTTAGGCTTGTTTTAGGATGCCTGTAGAGTTAAGTGGAGTCCTAAGGAATAACAAAAAAAGTGTAACGTGTTACTGAAGTGAAAATTCGGGCCCTCAGCTGTTCAGTTGTAGGGTATGGGTTCGGGAGCAAATTGTGCCACACGGTAGATAACAGGGCTGGGGTGCACAGCTCACCCTGCCAGGCTCTCCCCACTCCCAGGCACTTCCCAGCATCCAAGTGCTGCCGTGCCTGGCACCGTTTCCAAGGAGGGAATCCCCTGTTAGTTAAATTGCCCTCGCTCTCTGTGTGTCCTTTATCACAAAACAAACAAACAGGGGAAAAAAATGCGCTGGAAGAGCCAATCTAAGGCCTGGCAATCCGATAATAAATCCCCTGTCTTTCCACACACACTCAGTGCCAGCTGTAGGCTAATTAAACTCAATAGTTCACAGGTGTTCCTGGGAATGACTATCGCAAGAGCACTCTCCTCTTTAGGGCTCGTTAACATCTTTTTCAGAGCTCTTTAAATTTCATACACCAGCAACACTGAGCTAAAGCAGATGAAAGATAGTAGAAAGGGACTTGAGCTATTACAGGAGTGCTCTCAGTGCTAGCACAGGCTGTAGCCTCACTCAGTTCAACAGCTTATTCGTTTTGATGGGTGAATCTCTTGGAGACCAGGGTAAGAAGGAAAATTGCTTTCTTAGAAACATTCAGCTTTCTGTACCCAAATAAAATTCTTGTCTCTGGAGCTCATTATATAACTGCACACACTTGTCAGGCGGTCCATAGGCTCTACACACGCATAGGGGCTACAGAAGAAAGTCTGTGGCCAAATGAAGCAGATTTTGCCACTTTGTCAAGGCTTCTAAAACTTTCCCAGGGAGAACCAAATGGAAAGCAAGGCTTTCTCAAGCCTCCCCTGCTTACTGAATCTTCTGGGCTTCGAGAGATGTAGTTTCTTTACACTGATGTTAGAGCACTGGACTGTCTCTCTTCAGGCTGATTTAAGGGGACAGTTGCCATGACAAGTGCTTCCAGTTCCAACCTGCTTCCACTGCCTGCTGTGTGGCAAGAGCTCAGATTTTAGAAGATCTCACAGCCTGGTGTAGTTCTGTGGCTGAACGAGCTCATCTGTTTACTCATCTACCCATCTTCATTCGTGTTCCTTTTGCCTGTCTTTTAGAATTAAATTTGAATTTCTTGGAGAGCTTTCATAAGAATGGAGGAAAGAAAGGAGGCTTTTAGCGTTGTCTTTCAAGGTTCCCTAAAAACCTCCTCTTGTGGAACTGAGCCAGATTCCACTTAAGTATGATGTGCAACCTTTTTCCTTCTTAGAGAAATAGCTCCTTGACCAGAAATACGGTGCCAGAGCAGGCAGACCAGAGAGAGGAACTGGTTTGCCTGGCTAAGAGAGTATTGGTAGGATAAAAGTATTATTTAATCTATCTTGATATATCTGGTCTTTTGCTTTACTGTCCTGCCTCAGCCACGTGCTTTCCAGCAGACTGAATGGTTCATATGTGGATACACTAGGCAGAAGTGTTTCTGTTTTAGCAATTACTAATTGAAAGTAATTTCTAGTTTTCATAGCTCTTGTTCTCATGAGCTCTCATGCTTCTGTTTCTTCCTAATGATATTTTCAATTGTACTCTTTTACACTCTTCTCTAGACAAGAAAGCCACAGTGATATACCTAAATCTTAAATGGTTTTATTGCTGATTTATGCTAAATTGATATCCCTAAATCAAAATAATATTTCCTACATGAGTCGACTGCACCTTTTTAATTAAATAATTTTCTCAATCAATTCTATTGCATCAGTCCAGTTTTACCCTATCCATAAAATCTTACTTAAATTGCTACAGCTCTTGGTGTGGCTGTGAATGAGAACAAGCTTTCATTCTCCTAAATGTCAGATCTAGGGGAAAAAGAAACTGTTTTCAAATTGAAAAAAAAAGAAATCAATTCAAGTGTAGTTTGTTTGAACTGTCCTTTTAGTAATTCTTCTGTTTCCTGTGTCCCTGTCACGGGTAAGTCTCATAGTGCTGCACAGAAGGACAGGATTGGGAGCTGATGTTGTACATTTGGGAAACAGGTACAGACTGAAATGACATTTCACTTCCCTGGCCTGGCTACAGGAAGCCAAGAGCAGGAGTCCAGTGCACTTTCCACCAAAGCTGCAGTGTCTCCTCTAAACACTGCTTTGCTTCCCAATATGCAGAGTACCCAGGTGAGGTGAGTCTGAGTGAATTTCCAGAGTCAGCCCTGGAGGAATGGTTTGAATTGGGCTTGCATAAATCTCATAAATTTAGAAAAAGCCTAAAACTCTTCCACTGAGTTTGCATTGAGGTGATTTTGTGTACAGAAGTCAGTTTGAGGTAGAGAGAAAACCAGCAGGAGAAGTAGATGTTTTTATAAGGATTTGATTTGTTAGCATGTAACAACATTATTTTGTGAGTAACAAAGTAAAACCCCAGAAGGTGCAGTGTACAAAGCCAAAAGTGTTAAGCAAAAAGTGGGCAGAGTGTAAGAAATCCTTTCCTGACCCCAATCCCATGCATGTCTGGGTATCACTGCTTGTGACATTGATTTGAGGGTATTTAATAAAGAAAAATACTCCATAGGTTCTGTGTTGGAGACTCTGTGGCTGGCATCCAAAAGCTTATTTGCACACCAGTTGTGAAGTTAAATAAATTATGTGGGAATTGGTGTAGCACTAAGCTGAAGCACTGGTATGAGGGGGAAGGGCTTTACAGAAAGCATTGCCTTGGTTTCTTCTCCTCTCTCTTTCAGATGAGGGAATGTTTAAACACACAGTGGTATTTAACTAATGAGTGTGGAAAACTTGGGATCCTACTGTGTGTGGGTTATTTTTGAATGGCCAGTGAAACAATTCCCCTTGTTTCAAAACTCAAATTCAAAACTAAATGAGCAGATCTACTGTTGAGAAAAATACCTGTTAGTGAAGGCAGCTTTAGTGGTTAGGTGATTGGTACACCATCATCAATGGAATTTTAAGTTTCTCTTTGGTAAAACATAAAATAGGAGCCTCCATCCCAAACTGGGTGTTTGTAAAATCTAAATGTGTACGGACTTCTTCAGATACTTGTCTGCTTGATAACTGAGCCTGTCTTTGGTAAGAGACTTGCTGTCATCAGGTTTAACTAAATGTATGCTATGTAGTTGTGAAGAAAGCATAGCTAGAATTTGGGGAAACTTGGATTCTGGTATTTACAGAGCAGCTAAAATGTTCAAGGGCCCAGATACAAACTCCAACCAGCTCCATACAGACAGACAAGATCTCCCTGCTCTGCTTTTACGAGCATGTTCTACAAACTCCTCTGAATATCAGTTAGTTTAGGAACCAATTAATTTATGAAATGCGTTAAGCACCATGTGACTTAGTGCAGTGTCTGAGCTCCTTGTCTACAGAGATGAAAAATGGTGTTAAGGTGACTTTCTTCAGTAGTAGTTTCAAGATTAGCTCTTACTCCTTAGGAGTTAATATGAAGTGAGAGATCTATGTCTATTTATGTGATAAAATTAATTCCTGCATAAGATGAGAGTGAAGCCCAAATACTTGGAAGTTTAGTCTCTTGATTTTATTTCTTATGAAACTGAGCCCTCCTCCTCTTCTGGATTCAAGGAAATAATATAGTAGTGAGATATAACTTCAGTTGTTTTCTCAAAGGGAAGACTCAGGCCCTTCTTTGAAGGCCAACTTATTTCTATCTAGCTGTTAAATAAATCCTAGAGCAAACAGCAGTGTGGCACCACATCTAAAGCAATTCCCCAATCTGGACAAGTAAAACGTTAATTTCTCCATTGCTTTATGCTTTTGATTTTGTAGCAAATCAAGTACTTAATGTCAACCGACAATTTTTAAAGTGCCTGCTGATTAGGGGGTTTGTATATTTTGGTGGTGCAGTATAAAGCAGGTGGGCTGGTTGGTCTGGGTGATCCTGGCTGTGACTTCGAGCCAGCAGCTGTGTTGGCAGTGTATGAGCCACTGCTCTGAGTTTGGGTGCTGTCCCCAGTCCAGGGCCCCTGGCTGGCAGGGCAGGGAGGGACAGCAGCTCCTGGGGCTGCACCCAGAGTGGGGACACCCTCCCAAAGCTCTGCCTGGGCTGGTGCTGCCAGGGAGAGCAGGACTGCTGACTTGTCTGGAGACCTTGGCAGCCTGGCAGCTTGATTTGTGTTGTGTCTAATGGAAAATAAGCAAAAGGAGAGAAGCAGGGAGGAGGCCTCCCCTTTCTTGACAGTGGTCTATTTATTTGTGGGAAGAGTGCTGTTTCTGGACAGGTTTTTTAGCTCCTCCACCAAGCAGAGGGCACTGCACCTGCTCTGGGTTGCTCTCGTGAGTGATTGTGTGTGTGACTGAGCCCACATCCCTCAGCCACCCCCTCCTCAGCTCTGCATGTGCTGCACAGCTCGTGTCCCTTCTGGGAAGTGTCTGGGCTCTGGTTTAGCACAAGTATCTGTTGCTGCTCCTGATTTTCTCCTAAATCAGACACTAATCGGTTTCTTAGCTGCAGCACCAAGAATCAAGTCCTTCACAGATCACCTTGTATTACTTTGACTTTTTTTCCTCGTTTGTTCTTTGTGGTTGGTTTTGGTATTTTTTTTTAAACAGTGAAGAATTGATCCAAATTCTCTTACAACCCAGCAGACTTTGAATCATGACATGAAAGGAGAATAACATTTATTATCTTAGCCTTCAAAACACAGCATAATTCATTAATGGTTGTAAGAGATATTGACACAATTGGGTGGAAGTTGCTCTGGAAGTGACCAGGCCTATCCCTGAGATGTGATCAGTTTACATAAGGAGTGCCACGGCAAGTATGCCCAGAAGGCTTGTTTGGATGATGATTATTAATATTACTGCTATGACTATTAGCTTTATGTTTATGCATCAGCAGCAAAACTTTGATAAGCAAAAATCCTCAGATGCTTGCTCCAGTGAATTCTGAATTCATCCCATTTAGCTGAATTTCAGTAGTATCTTCCTATGGACAACAGTTGTCATTTCCTTTTCTCCCCTGATAATTCACTGCAAAGGTTTTTGCTTTGTCCCATCTCACAGGCAGCTGCTCTTTTATTTTGGGAGAACTGTTACTTTAGAGGGTCCTTCTGGATGAAAGGCAGGAAAAATATTATCATTAAATAATAATACTGTGGAGCCCCAAAATATTATGTGTTTTAATCTTGTTGCAAAATCTTGGGGTTTATTGATGCTTTATGCTCCTGTATAATAGCCTCAAACACATGAGAACGTTGTGAAATAGGAACAAGGAAAATGCTTGACAACAGTGCATTTTTAAGCTAAAAATAATAAAGCAATCTTGTCTGAATTCCTCCACAGATTATTAGGAAATTTTTTCAAAAATCTTTAAAGATGCTGGACAAAGAACAGTGTGATGCTCTGTGCCCAAAGTCAGGTGTTAATGGGGGGAAGCATTATACTGTTTTCCCTTTATCCCTGCTCCTTGCTCCCAGTGATGCTGTGGATCTGACCTGCAGGTCAGGATGGCAGCTGGGGACAGTGCACACGGTCTGCAAGTAGAGAAGGAGTTTGCCTGGCCATGGCTAGTCATGAATTAGTCATTCCCCAGCACCTCCAATTAGCTGAGCTCATTTCAGTGGGCTCTGGTGTGTTCATTTATTAGTGAATTTGAAGCTGTGATTGAGGCTGACCTCTCTGGTAGCTGGAAAAGTTCTTCCCCACGTGGTTGTACGTGGTTTCTGTATGGGGAAGGACGCTGCCAGGCAGCCCTTGGAGCTGGCTGGCTGAAGGAGAAATATCCAGTGTGCCTTGTAACGTGGGCACAGAGCAGGGGAGGGCTCTGCTCCCAGCTGGAGCTATGGTGGTGCTGGCTGGATGGAGATGTTGGTCACCACCCTGCCGGGCAGGGACACTGCTCGTGGCACTGCTGAAACATGTTCTGCTGTTGGTGTGTGCTGCAGCAGGCACAGTTCCCCTCCTGTGCAGGAAAGGAGTGTCTCTTGCTGCTGAAATCCCTCATTTTGAAGGGAGGTTACAAGGCAGAAGATGGAAGCAATCAGTTAAAGCTCCATTTCCACAGTGCCCTTCATGCCAAGCCTCTCAAGGCACTTAAGAAAATACTGGAAGCTGTACAGCACAAAATAGCATTGGCACATTGCTCAAGAAAAACAAACCTCCTGCCTGGATTTGAAAATTGAAAATTTACAAGACTGATTGCTAAGCTTCCAGGCCCAGGAATGGAGTTAGAAAAAGGACCCTGTGAGATCAGGGCAGTTGAGGGTGTTCTTCAGTGATGGGAATGACATTTCCATCCGTGCTGATCATTTTTCTGGTAGATTTCTCTGTTTTGCCATCACACCATCTTCTCCTCCTAACAACCCAGGCTGTAGGATTGAATTTCTCTTTTCTGCAACAGCAGCACAGTGAACCTTCTTTAGATCTTTATTTTTTTTCCCTCCCTAGCTTCTGCTAATATGATTCTGATCCTGGAGATAGCAGGTCCAAGCTGAATTCCCACCTGCAGCACAATATCTTGCCTTCTGATATTCTGGGGATGTGGCTCTCCTCCTCCCCTGACTGTAACCAGGGAAAATGTGTCTTCCTTTTGTAAAGCAATCTGATGGTCCCAGAAGCCTCATGCTGGAGGTATATGTTTACAGAAAAAGTTGACTGCCTTGCAAGCATTTCCTCTTTGTGCAGCCCTGGTGTGCTGGATCACTAAGGAGACTTGCTGAGGGATGAGTATGGGAGGTGATCTTTTCATGATAAACCCTTCCAGTCTGAGTGGGCATTGCTGCAGGCAGCATGGATTTCCGATGTGAATGTCAAAAAAAAAGTCACAACTAATAGGAAAGTTGTTCCTAATAATCCTGGTACAGAAATCAATCAAAGTCTGAAAAAAAAGTTAAAACAGTAAAGATTTTCTGGTTTTATTGCTAAAATTAGTTACAGTTTTGTCTCATGGGTTTTAGCCCATTTTATTTTCTGAAGGGATGTGGAGGTTTGGGGATTTAATCTTTGGCATTGTGGGCTCTCTACAAGAACCAAGCTAAGCATGAGAGAGCTGCTACTCGTGGTGCAGGGCTGCAGCAGATGATCTCAGAGAGCTGATTCCTCCCTTCCAGTTTGCAAATGTGTATTTTTGTCCATGGAGTTGGGGAGGCTGATATAAATCCACTGGCAAAAAGTTGTTCCTCTCAGTTGCCTTTAATAATCATCTGAGTGTCCACAGTGATATTTGGAGAAGTTCTGGGCATGTATTGTCATTACTGTTGGAGAGCAAGAGAGAAAGGGGTTGGTTTGGGCTGTAGTTTGTCAGGAACAAAAAAGAAAATCCATCTCCACAAGGGAAACAGGAGAGATTAAAAAGAAGAGCAAAATGTTAGAAACTGGATGCTGCTGAATATGAATGTGTCAGGGAGCAGCTCCATATTGAGAGAGGTCACAGAGCCTGAGCCTCAGTAGCCTGGCATGAGGAAAGGGAAGTTCCTCTGGCACAGGTGGGGATCACCTTCCTTCCTCAGCTGCAAAGACACTTCAGCCATCGCTGTTCAAGGCACGAGAGCAGCCCGCAGGCAAAAGCCAAGGATGCATCACATGCGCCTTTGAAGGAGCTAATTACTCCCAAAATAGCCATTTGACCTTCATCTTCTTAAAGCCCTGCCATGAGCCTCTGCACTGGCTGTGGAGCCACTTTTTCATATGATGAAACAGTAAATAATTAAATAATATCAGTTTGTGTAAGTCAGATAGGAATTGGAATTGATAAGCCTTTCTTTTTTTTCTTCTTTTGCTTTTTTTGTTCTTCTGGCAGGGCAAATTACAAAACTCATGTGAAATTTCTGTGGAAGTCAAAAGGGTGAGCCTAAAGAAGCAGTACAAGGGGATTAGACCCTTAGGAAGATTAGTGTCTATTAAACATGATGATCTGGATGTAGCTTCTGGCTCTCAAGGCCTGTAAATTGCTGGGCTGAGGACCAGGGATAGGGTTACCTTAAACTCCCTGCCACTTCTTAGCCAGGATGACTTAGGGGTTGGAGAACAGGGTAAGGGAAAAGCCTAGCTGCTGTTAAGCAAGTTGCAAAATTCTGATGTTTCAGCAGACTTATCATGCCTAAAATTAGTCTTCATGAATGCCCCTCTCCCCAGCAGAATGCCCCAGAATTCAGGCATGCTGGTGGCTTCACAGAACCCCATCCCCAAACACTGGGCACAAAAATGAGGCATTGCTGTGGAAAGGGAGAGCTGAGCTGAAGTCATGGGGTGCTGGTGGAGGGGGTGGGTGCTTTCCAGTAAAGGCTGGATCGTGCCACTCGAGAGGAGAGCTTGCTCAGCTGGGGCAGAAACACCTTGTGTGTCCTTCTGTCCCTCCAAAAGTTTGGTTGAAGTGCCGGGCTGCTGGAAGGGCTGGGGCGTGCCAGGAAAGTGTCAGCAAGCCTCATTTTGGCATTTATATACGAGGAGTAAGCACAATCCTTCTACTATTCCAATGAGCTGCTTTTGCCAAGAAAAATCATTTGTAACTCTTTCTTCCTGCTGTAGTGCTTCTCCGGCAGGCCTGGCTTAGATTGCTTTAACCCCTGGAGTGCCAGCAGGCGCTGCAAGGCAGAGCAGTGCCTTGTGCACGTCTTGGCAAGTCCTCCCACGTGCCAAGCAGCTCCGCAGCAGACTGAAGCGTTGTCTGGCAGTTAGCTTTTCTTTTTCATCAAGTCTGTTCCTTAGGGCTGCTGCTGCTTTTTTATGTTTTTATTCCATTCCTGGGGCTGTAGCAGAGGAGGAGGAGGCGGAGGCTTGGGAGGAAGCTGGTTTTCAGAGAGCTGCTAACCTGAGGAAGGAGAGGAGAAACGGAGCAGGGAAATGGTGAAGTGGTTTGACCCTTGCTCTGCTGTGTTGTCCAGCAGGATGCTGAATCAACAGCACAGCAAGGCTGCCAGCGTTATGTGCTTTTAGGGATTTGCTCGCCTGCAAGTTCAGAAGCAGCTCTTCCTCTGTTCTCTCAATAAAGCCTGAAAGAATAGGAGATGCCTGTGCTATTTTATGATGTACACTTCAGCTCTTGCAGTGTGGCATAGATGCGCTTTTACCTTTGATCATCATTTGGAGAGGTTTGCAAGACAGGTTTAGTTGTGTGAGAAATGGATGTGCTGTTTGGAATGAGCGATTTCTCCCCCTCCCTCTAGGTGCTGGCTGAATTTTAAGTTTATCACCACCCTGTGCTCTGAGCAGAAAGGCTGTTTGTTCCCTTTGTGTGTTGCTTTACAGGAGAGCACTGCCTTTGCCCTTTTGTAGAGACTGGGCAGCTGCTTCACTGCTTTGCTAAAATCCTTGATGAGATTTAGCAATTCATGTTTCTCTACTAAGAAGTTGAAAAAGACAGTAACTCCTTTTGTCAATCGAGTGTATGCTTTTTTTTTTTCCAAAGCAAAAGGAAAAGAAGCAAATTATTTTGTTTAAAAAAATAACATTTTAATAATGTAGTAGTCTAACCTTTATGCTAATTGCCCCAGGCTTTTAATGAAGCAGCGTAAAATTAGTCCTATGAGTCTTCATTAATCAAATATAGGAGCTGATGGTATAGTAATAAGATGCTGTGCTGCCTCTGCTCCCCATGCAATGTTGACATTTGCTTATATTCAGAGTAGAAAGCAACTGTATTTTTTTTGGTAGCTCATTAAAATAATTAGCCATGTTTGGCTTTTTTTTTTAAAAAATCTTTTCTTAAAAAATCCCTTTAATGAGGAAAGATGAAAACAGACAGGATGGAAAAGTCAAAAGAATCAAATTAAGATAGAAAAACTGACTGCTGGAGGCTTCCTTTGAACGGGAGATTTATGTATGTTAATGGCAGCTGTTGGCTGGAACCTCTGTACAGACACTTTGTTTGTTATTTGCAGAACTTAGAGCAGAAACAAACAACTTCAAGGGTCTTTGTTGATTTGTTTTGTTCCAAATTATTTTCCACAGGTGCTGTAAGACTCGCCATGCCTCTGCTCTGTCCCAGAACTGGGTGTTTGCACGGGGGATGTGCACACCCCTGCCCCTCTCCAGGTGTGAGCTGTGCTGTGCTGGGGTGGCTGAGCCCAGTCCCCTCTGCAGGCCGTGCTCTGCTCTGGGAGCACGCTGCTCTGCTGAGTCCTGCCTTCCGAAGAAAGCAGTGCTTAAACGCCCTCCTCTCACAACAGACACAGCCCCAGTGCCCAGCCTTTACTAGAAGTTTCAGGGTGTTTTGAAAGAGCCAAATCCTGGAGCTCCAGAGCAGAATCGCATCCACATCTGCGCTCCCTGGAGGGAGGGGCAGCATCTGCTCTTACAGCCCCATCTCCACTTCAAAAGCATTTCAAGCAGTATTTTCTGCTCTGTCTGCTGCCTAAGTAGAAACTGCTGTCTGCTATAAAAATGTTTGCGGGGAAGAATGGCAACAGAGAATGACTTTTGTGTTTAAGATGCTGGTGTAGCAGCTTTGTGTTTCTGCAGGGTAATGCGGCGAGGCGCGGTCGGCCGGCCCCGGGCCGGGAAGAGCTGGGACAATGATCCTGAGCGGAATGTGTGAACATGCAGGACACGGCTCCTCTCGGGAGAGCTGCACTCTTCATGTGCCCTCTCAGCTGTCGAGATGATGGCTCTCATTTCAGAGTTCAGGCCTCAGTGGCAGGGCAGGAGAGCCGTGATTATGCTGCTCCTGCCTCTGTGTGCATGCACATTTCCAGATGAAAAATGCTGGTGGTCCGCTGGGGATGTGGCTCTTGTCTGGGAATCAGGGAGCCTGCGCTCAGTTCCTGTCTTGGCCATATGGGATTAGCAGGCCAGCTCTCCTTTCCTTTCCATTTTTCTCTGCCTATGCTGCCCCTTCCACAGACACAGAGTGGAGATGAGGATATCCCCTTCTATGAAAAAATAATTTGACTGTCACTCGATGATGATTTTAAAATGAACATTGTGATTTCACACTGCTTAGAAATGACTGATAGTTTAGCAATTCAGGCAGAAAGGAAGTTGGATTCCCCTCCACATACTACTCCTCCCCATTTCTACTCGTGTGCTTGCTTCCAGATAAGTCATATTCATTGCTGATCTGTTTTCTAGTGCGTTCCAGCATCTTTCTCATTGCCAGATTAACAGCACTTCTCTCCCAGTAAAATCTTTCCATTCTTCCTGTCCAGAGAGCTCCATGAGATTTGTTTGTGTTTCCTGAAAAGCATTAAAGTAGGTTACACAGCACTTTGACAGCCGGGGGTGTAGGGACTAGGAAGGTGAGGGAGAAATCCATGGCAGGAAAAATGCTCCATTTCCTGCACTGAAATTCTTTGTAGAAGCCTCAGCAACCTAAAATAGCTGCCTCCAGAAGACTCCTACAAAGTCTTATCCTTGGATTGTTTCACCTCCCAGCCCTATGCAGCCTTCAGTTTAAAACTTTCTTTTTTTTTCCCAACCAATGTCACCCTGTTCCCTTTCTGTTGTTATCCGGCTCTGTAAACACAGACCGTGGTGGAGCATGCTCCACAATTATTTGTGAAATTTAAAAGAAACAAGGACCTGAAGCTTGGCCACGTGCAGTTATTTCTCACCCTGCACGGCGGGCAGACAAAGTCCAGCACGTCCCAGGGCTCGGAGCAGGAGAAACTCCAGGAAAGCCGGCGGGGCTGAGGGGATTCATCCCCACGTGAGGCACTGAAAGCCTTGCCTTGCAGAGCAGGATCTACACCAGGGCCAGCGTTCAGGGGTGTGCAAAACCTCGCTGAGGAGGTGGTGTTGCCTAGACAGTCTGACCTGGAAACAGAGACTAGGCAGAGTAAAAGAATAAAAAGGCATTTATTGAAAGGATCCAGCTTGGGCTGTGCAGGAACCCCTTGGGGCTGCACCCAAGCAATCCAGCAATGGGCCCAAAATGGATCCTGGGCATGAGGCCTCACACTTTTATAAGCTCTGGTCCATTTGCACATTGGAGTTAATTGTCCGATTACAGCCTTAAGTTAGGAAGCTCCATCCTCTTTGTTCTTTCTCTCTTTTCCACAGTTCTTTCCACTATTGGGCCTAAAATTTGACCTTGATTCCCAGCTAGAAAGGAATTGTTTTGTTTATTTACCCTTTGAAGAGAGCTCACCAACCCTTAATACGAAACCCAGAACTATATATTAAAACAGCAGAGAGTTTGAAAAAATATAAAAGCTAAAACTTAAGGCATCAGTATGGGATTACATCTCTGCTAATTACAGGACTTTTTCTGAGCCTCTGCCCGGTGGGGGCAGATTTGGGTTGGATCACTGTCAGCCAGAGCTCTGCCCGGAATTCCTAAGCAGGAATGAGCAGTCAGGGGTGGGGATGGGCAGCGTGGCCAGGGCCAGGCTGTGCCTTTGGGTGCCCACAGTGGGAGACTGAAGCAGGGCAGCTCTGGGGTGCTCACTGAGCTGGCTCTGGGTGCTGTGCAGGGAGAAGCCCTGGGGACAAAGCCTGCAGCCATAGGCCTGGCTTCATCCCACACCAAGCTCTTGTGACATCCTTGGGCAGCACTTAATCTCTGAGCTTTAATTCTGTGTCTGGAGGGTGAGAGCACACGTGCTTATCCACACTTTGGTGAAGTGCTTAAAGATCAGTAGGAACCAGTTCAAGGTATTATGGTTGTTAATGTAAATATGTGTTATATCACAGTATCTTCACCATGTTTATTCCGTGGAATATATTTATCCATAAAATTCTGTTACATTTATATACAGCTCCAAACACCCTGGAAGCAGCAAGGTGTTGACAGAACAGCTGCAGTCTTTTACCATGTTCAATAAATACAAATGGATATAAACAGTATCCATCTGTCAGGCTCAGTTAGATTGTTTAAACATAAAGCTATTTTGTTCCTGTAATTGTATTTAGATCTGAAATGATAGAGATTTGATTTTTCTTTACATAGTGATAAGATACAAATTCTTTTGAATTGCTTTGACTCCTGATTTATTGCAATAAATTAAATAATAATCCATCCTGTCTTGTTTCACCCCTTCTCCAAGAAAAGAGAGCTCACTGCTCAGGCACTGGCGCATCCTGCTTACAGTAAGCCACCCTTCCCATGCTCGTAAGCACCTGTGCCTGTGACCTCTGTGTTTACAAGATATTTATTGGTGCTTGCACTTTCCACTGCCACAGTGTTATCACTTCAGTGCCTTGTAAAATTTGATTGTGTTTAATAAATGTATTCAGCATTATTGCTGAGCAAGTCTGGCCAATTTACCCTTGCTCCTTCCCTCACACGCACAGACCCAGACACCTTCATAACCTACATATTTTCTTAGCTATGTATGTTATTGCTTGTGTTGTATCGGAGGCAATTTTGGGTGCATCTCAATTAGATCATTTTTCTAATTAAATAAGTGCTTGTGGTTGTAACGTGAGCATGTCTCTGAATACTGAGTGAGTGTGATTCACTGCAGTGATTTTTCCAGCTCCTGTGTGATGTTTGCTTTATAAAACTCAGCTTCTGTCATGGAGGCATCTCATTACCTTCCCCATGCTGACCTCTGGAGCTGATGTTAGCCAGATGTGTTCAGCTCCCTCCTTCACCACGGGCTTCCTGTGTAACATCAGGGAGATCATTTGGTCTCACTGTGCTGGTTCTCCCTCTGTACAACAGTTACCAGAACCTTCACCTACTCCTTGGAGCTTTTGGGGAGCTTAGGCTGTGAACACACATGGGAGTGTTGTGTCAGAGCAATGTCTGAAAACCTGTGGTGTTCTTCACCTCCTCCTCCTCACCATCACGCACCTGAGCAGGGGGAGGTAGTGAATGCAGGGAAGATGTTGCTTTTCTTGTGGCAGAGGTGGCTTTTGATTTCTTTGTCTTTTTGTTTCCCAGTGGTTCTCCTTAAGAAAATGGTTTAACAATATGAAAACTCTGTTTTGTGCACCTGAGGGGGTTTAAGCACAATCTCCTTGGTGTGGGTCTGACTTGCCAAAGCAGTTTTCACTGCTATCCTGTTACCAGCAAAATTGCATGAGAAAAGAGTGTACAAACAGCTGCAGGGAGGTGCAGAGTGATGCTTCTGTTACTTTTTAGCTTCATTTTGTGGGGAATATCTTCCCAAGAATGAGAAATGGGGGTTTGAGATACTAGTTTTGCTTCTGTAAGACTGGTGGAAGCTCACTGGTGTGGCTGGAGCATGTCTGGGTATCCTTTAAGCTGCTGAAGTGTGGTGTGTGTTCACGCATCCTCCTGGGTTCTGAGGAACAGGCAAAGGCCTGTAAAGTCTCATTGGGGACTAAGTATTTTTATTCTATGTATATAAAGAGGAGAAGGGCTTTTCTAATTTTCAGAAGTGAGAAAAAAATGATGAAGTTTAGAAAGCTAAATGCAGGCAAAGAGATTCTTGTCTCTTCTTCCATTTCTTCTCTTTAAACATCCATCTTACAACGATCACAAACTGCATCACGTGGCTTCTTGCTCTTGATTAATTGTAACTAAAACAAACAATGGAGTCCATGCAGGCCAGTGTCTGGTCTGGTGTAATTTATTGGCTGTGCAGCTCAGGATGTGCTCAGTTGGAGCAGTCCCTCAGTACCAGCCCTCATCACATCAGAGACAGGATCTGCCTCTGGGACATGTGGGAGCCACATCTGTCACCAGAGCAACCTGACATTAGACTTATTTTCCTCCCAACAAAGTTAATTGCTCTTGTATTTTATGGGGTTTGCCTGAATTCTTGGAAGTCAAGAAGCACTGGTTGTCAGCAAATAATAGCTTGAGGTATTTAGCCACTAAATAATAAATATGAGTACTGGTTGAGCAGAAATGCAACATACTGTGCTGTCATTCATGGAGGTTTTTCCCTTTGCCAGACTTTCAGATGCAGATTTCATCATTGGGCCACTTCAGGTGTCTGCTTTGAAAAAGTATTTTTCCCAAAAAGCAGCAGAGTAACAAAGAATAGGAAAGAGCTCCTGTGTGAGGGTGCAGTGCAACCTGCATTAAAGCCTGGCTTTTGTGGGCTTTTGCTTGCATTCTAAGTCATTGCTTCGAACAGTCTCCAAGGATTTCAATAGGTGGGTGACAAAAGTGTAATGCAAGACCACTGTTAAAATTCACAGATGTGCCCAGGTTACATTTTCTTCATGGAGTGTGGCCCTTAATAATCAAAATTCCATGGACTTTCTGATACACTTGAACATGAAAATTGCATTTGAAAACAGATTATAAAACCCTCTGAAATACTCTTTACTAGTGACTGTCCATCTATTTCTGCCTTTCTCTGATTTTTTAAATTACTTTTAGAACACAAAAATATTTTTTGTTTCTTTGAAAGCAAGTGTTTGTTTTTCTTTTCAGGGAGTTACTGTAACTGGCAGCATCGTTATAGAACAGGGAATCTTCCATAACAATAGAGGGAATGTAGAAGATTAACAAGTAACAGTGTGGATAAAGTGTCAAAAACAGAGACTGAAGAAAACAATCATATTTTATAAAATTCATGCTTGCAGACCTTGCTCCTGAAATCTCAGTCTGTAATGGACTTTTTTGCTGATGGCAGTGGGAGGTTTGCACAGAGATCATGACCTTTATGCAGCTATGTTCTTATTATTTATTCAGAGCCATCTTGTCACATTCAAAGGGAAAATTTCCTCCTTATTTGACCAGCACCAATTCTGATCTTTTTCTTTTCTTCCCTTTACTGTGCTTCCTGCTCTGCTTGTATTTTGCTTTGCTTTCTGTGCTAAGCCCCTGTGCTCTGCTGCTCCCCTGTCTCTTACCCAGAGGACATCCTCCCCCTCAAAGCCTTCCCCATCTTGTTTGCAATGCCTGAGTTCCAGTTAGTTGGGCGAATTCCAGTCAGGCCTCCATGCTCCAGCCTGAGGACAGCTTGGCCAGGCCCTAGAGGAGAGGATCTCAAAGCACCACCAGAAGACACCAGCAGCATGCTGCTGAAGTGGCTCTGTGGATGCTCTGAGAGCTCTGTGCCCCCACTGCCATCCCCCAGGGGGAATGGGTGGCTTGAGCCTCCTCTCTGAAGTGTGCTCCACATCTTAAGCTGCTTTCAAAGTTTCACATCCTTATAGGTCATGTGCTGCATCTGGTGATTAAAAAAGGTCTGGTTTCTGTAAAGGTATGAAGGGAGAAGGAGTGGGAGATGGAGCCCAGGCTGACAGAGCCAGATGTGAGTGAGGATGTGGAAGCTAAAGACAGACCAGAAAGCTGTCATGCCCTTGGCTGTGCTGATTTATCTTGCACTTAAATATTTCTGAGTAAACTAGAAACTGCTCTCTTTTGTGCAATGCAGTGTGCTGTGGCAATTATTGTGAGCAGCAAGCCCTCCCTACCCTGTGCCTGAGCTGGGAGGTAACAGTTCCTACTTGAGCCTGTCTGCAGGGCTGGGTCAGTTCTGCAGTGAAGGCTGGGAAGTGTGGGGAAAGTGCAGATGTGTTGATGTTGTTTGTATGCAGCTATTCAGAGTCTTTTCCTACACTTGAGACTGAAACCTGTTTTTCTGGCACTGACCTTATCGAATAAACATTGATTCAAGAGCTGAATGTCCCACTTACATTTTTCCATTTGACAGCCAACGGAAATGCACAGGCACAGTGTGAGCTCCTTCAAGGAGGCAGAGTGAGAATTTTGTGATTCTTTTTTTCACTTACAGTCTAAGCTCCACTATTAAATACCTGTTTCGACTGCCCCCCCCCCCCCCCCCTTCCTCCTCCCCCTCTCCTTTCTCTAGCCCAAGCCTACTACTCAGCTTTCATTTTGGCCTTCTTTTTCCTGTCAGGGAATATTTGGGTTTAGGACCTTTAGACTGGCAGCACTGGAAAATTAAGTCGTCATTTTGTCTGCAAACCTGCCACTGTGTCCCTGGGCCCAGGGCAAGCTCCCTGCCAGTGACTTCAGCCTCTCTCTCAGAGGATCTTCCTGCTGCAGGTGCAGGAGGTAATTCACATTCAGTGCCCATCTCTCCCTGTTCTCTTGAGGTGCCAATTATCCAGCATTGTGTCAGGTTAGATCTGGGGGTGTGTTTGTAAGGACCACAATTAGCTGGTGCAGGGCTGGAAAGCTGAGGGCACTGACAGTCAGACCTGCCAGCGAGATGAAGTGGGGAAGGACAAAACAATCTGGATGCAATTAGAGTCCTCCCCACCTTCTCCCACAGCCCCTTTCAAACACAGAAATGTGCATCTGCCTTCAAGGATAAAAAAGTTTGGGCTTCGTCTCCCATCCTCCACCTCCCACTCCTTTCTGTAAGTCTGCACTTGTGCTTTCCAGCAGGGAAGGAATGTTCAGTCCCACAGGGAATTGTTCCTGCAGTGTCTCTGGCTCAGAGTGAAGCTGGAGCTGGTGGATCTCCCAAGGGAAATTTCTTCTCGTGAGGTTTATGGCTCGCTTTTGTGGGTCTTGGGGAGGCTGCTGCTGTTCAGAATGGGAGATGGAAGTCGAGGAAGCAGTTGGAGATGCACCTGCTGAAATGTTCTTCATGCACCCACACTGATTAATGTATAGCATACTTCTTTTTCCTGCTTCCCTCATAAAAGATGTGTTGGGTGGAGCTCATCTGTCTAGAGGAAAAGGAGGCAGGGTAGTGGAGACTGGATTCTCTTTCTGACTGTCTTTTGATCCTCCTGTGTAAGTTGAAGGTTTTAGAATTTATTAAAAGCTTCATGCAGGGCGAATACTTTCAGAGGAGACTGAACCTGCAGAACTAAGTTCCAGCTCCACGGTTCTCTCACAAGCTCAAGGCTGGGGTATTAAATCCCATCACACAGATCAACATGGTCAAAAGAGCAAGATGAGTGTGGAAGTGGGTTGACTTCTGCACATTTTCAAAGCCTTGTTTCAAACTTACCCTTAACAGCTTTTTAGGAGAGCCTCTCGACTGGAGAATGTAATGCTGATTGAAACAGCTTTTTGTGATGCTGGGGTTTTAGGCACACAATAAGCTGCTCTGCTCTCTAAGTGGCCAAAAAAATAGCTAATACCTGGCATGGTGATATGGTGCATTTAATCCTCCTGATTAAAAAATGTTATCCTTTCCCTTTAGTCTTTCTGATAGGCAGCAATCACCTGTCACTCCTTTTTAGTATATACCACACATTAAATGAATGCTTCAATTTTGATAGTAATAACAAGAAAAACTCTGCACTTAAATTGAGTGGTTTCCAAAGCGCTCAAGAAACTCACAGCTAATTCTGCCACTCTGTACTTAACTCTAATTTTACATACCTGGAAACCTACTGATTGATACTAGTAAAGCCTGTAGTCATAAATTGAGCTTTGGATGAAGACTCCACTCTAAACTGATCAGTTAGGTTTTTTTCTAGTAGAATAAATTGATGCTGAGCTGGGAATGAAAGTCATTTCTTGAGGAGTGTAGTTTTTTACTCTAGTCTCTGTTACTGTCTTTCCACCCACAAGATCTCACTGGTTCTGTCTCAGTAGGAAATACTGACCCCCAGCAACATTCCAGAGTAGTAGGAGGAAGCTCTTCCATCAGTCGTTTCCCTTGCTTGACTACAGACTGCAGCCAGTTTAAAATAACCAGCCATTTCTTGTTATCTGCTTTAAATTGCTGAATCCAGCAGCCCTGAAGAACGAGGCCACATCTGGAGAACCTGCCTGTGCTGCCAGCGTTGCTCTGAGCAGCAGGAAGGAAAGTCTCTTCCTCCACAGGCAGCATCAAAAGAGCTGTCGTGTGTGTAATGCCCTGTCTTCCAGCCTGCAGTGTCTGAATGTGAGATTCCCTTTATCATAATACAGTAAATCATCTCACAAACACGCACTTGGGGATGAAGAGGATTTCGTTTTCGTTAGTGTCTGATTGCCTTTTTCAGCAATCCTTTCTCAGGGATTAAAGCTGTGGCTCTTTGCAGACACTGTTGTTTTTGGGGCTGTCATGTGGTGGATGGAAGAAGTCGTGTTGCTTTGTACCTCAGACCTGTTCAAAAGCAGCCTGAGCATTTCCTGTCGTGACACTATAAAAGCTGTCACCCTCCACCTCCAGAAACAGACCTGGAACTGAGCTATGTGGGTGTTCTCACTTAGGAGGGTGTCAAGACATTAAGTTCAAGTCTGCTGTACTTGCTGTGAGGTTTTGGGCTGAGATTTGAGGCTCTGTACTGCCATTTCCCCTCTGTACATCAGGGACAGAAGTAGCTCCTGTAAGCTGGAAAAAGAATTGGAGACATTCAGCAAACTGTGAGACAGGGCTCAGCAACCTTTGTGTCTCCACTGACCTCATGCCCAAAAGCTCTGTATGGCTGGAGTGACCACACACATCCCACGTGGTGTGGAGAGCCTCAGGGAACCTCCCTGGTTCCTCAGGGAGCACTGGGACATGCCAGGGCTGCACAAAAACCTCTCTCAGGGCTGCCCTGCTGGCCTGGCCCTCTGCTGTGATTGATCACCCCCCAGCTCTCACACCAGCACTGCCCCTGGCTGGTCCACCTCACACATGGGCACCTGCTGGTGTCCTGCTGGCCCTGCCCCAGCCTGCCTGTGGCTGCTCCTGGTCTTGGGAAATGGGACTGCTGAAACATTTTGTGAGGACTGGCTGGTGTGACAGGTTAGACTTGTCCAAGGCACTCTTGTATACTGCAGCACATCCTGCCTCAGCGATGGCACACCTCTAGAACACAATGATTTTTCTTTTGCTATTTATTTGCCATGTTTGCTTTTTGGTCTTTTGGAAATGACTGAGACCTTTGCTGCAGCTCAAGAGGCTAAAACACAATGATCCTAATCAGGAGAACTGGGGCTTTGCTAGTTAGCTGAAGATTTTCATGTTTTCTCTAAGGTCTTCTCTTTTTAACAGTTTTCTTCACTGAGGCCCAGGAGTTAGATTAACCATCATCATAGTTTGCCCCAATTAGAGACTGGGGAGAAAGAACTGTGGCAAACTGGTGTTTGTAATTGTGTGCTGAGCAATTACCCTTTGGGACATTTGGGCTGACGTGGGAGGCAGGGCACAGTGGAGAGAGGCATGCTGCTATAAATGTCCCTTTAATTGGGCTGCCTGACACAGAAGGAGTTTGACACTCAAGAGGTTAGACCATCTGGTGTACGGGAGGCCTTGCTTTATAGATGTTTAACTTTTTTTTAAAGTACACTGAAGAAGCATTACTGATTCACATGTCATAAAGCTGTTAGACATGGAAAGCCTGGTACAAACACTTGAGCAGAGGCTCTTGAAAGCAGAAAAGTGGTCTCAAGCAGTTTAACTGCTACTTAGAGTGTGCAGTTTGCTGTGGCACGTTCTCTTCCTGCCCCCAATCCAGCTGGGTTTCTGCAGGGAATTATCCTAATGCTCTATGGAAACACACATAAATAACTAAGCACGAGATTCTGCATAAAGCACAGCCTGAATGTGCATGTTTTGCCATGTATGTGTGTGTAACTGTAAATATTTGTGAAATAGCAATATAACCATGGCATGCACAGTATTGGTGAGGAGTTTCAAAATAGATCAGCTTGTGTAGGAGTAGGGCTTTCCTAAGTAAAGGCTAAAGTGTGTCCATAAACCCAACTCTTCACTGTACCTAGACAAGTCCCACGAAGTACAGGAGGAGCTGTTTTCCCTCTTTTTAAGAGTTGAAAATTCATACTCTGTCACATGTTTTCTCATCAGAAAGTCTGTTTTCATTTCCAAAAATATGCGAGTAAGGCAGAAACTCATTCATACTTAGATTTTATATATTTTATCATGGCTGTTTAACTGCTCTTTATGTTAAAGTCATGGAATGCCTTGGATTGGAGAGGACCTTCAAGATCATCTCACTCCAACCCCCTCTGCCCATGCTGGGGGATCAGCCCAGGGCTCAGGGGGTTTCTGGGCGCCAGCACGTGGCCCGGGCATGTCAAATTTCTGTCCATCAATATCCTGAAGTCCTTCTCCTCTATCCATGCTCCACCTGCCTGGACTTGTGTTTGGGAATGCCCTGGCCCAGGTGCAGGACCTTGGCAAGATTTCCTGTAGGTCTGTGTCTGTGTCTGGGTCTTGCCTGGCACAGAGGTGAGACTGACCTGCCTGTAGCTCCTCACCTCTTCTTCATTTCTTTTCTTAAAAATAGAAATTATGTTTCCTCTTTTTCAGTCACGGGGAACGTCACTGGGTTGCCACGACTTCTCAAATATGATTTATATGCATTATTTATTCTTTTTTTTCCTACTCAGTAGGATTTACAGTGAAGCAATGTGCATCCACACTGAGTTATCTTTTGGTGTTCTTTGGTTTTGCTTTTGTTTGTTTGTTTTAATGCAGGAAGGTGGGACTAGTACCAGTTATGCTGAGAGCAGACAGTCAGCATTCTTGTTTCCCATGATTTTCACCAAACTGGGAGCCTTGGCTGTGAAGGGGGGAGTGAGGTATCACAGAGGAGAGGAACTTTCTAGAGGGAAAGGAATTTAAGCAGCTGAGTCACTGGAGCATGCCGAGTCTGCGTTAATTGCTGTGTTTTAGGGGTAAGAAACTGTTTAGTGTGATTTTAGAACTGAGCAGCACATTCATGTGGGTCCAGGAGCGTGTCAGGCTCCTCCATAACCTCCCCTTTCCCTGACTGCAGTTGCACTGTGTGACTTTTCTGTGATTATAGTTATTTGTGTCTATAGGATTTACAGTAACAGAACCCTGATCTTGGACGGGATTTCTTAGAGCTATTGCAATGTGTTTTGAAAAGGAAACAGTTATTTGTGGTGGCCTCAGTTTTGATAGCTGAAGGTTTCCTATGGTTGCAGTTATTTAGAAGACTAAGCTTTTGTGTGGTGGTGTGAGACTCCCTGGCATAGAAGTCTTTTTTGCATTGGAAGTTAAAGGTGAAATGCTCCTGCCTGTCTCTGGTGTGCAGTTCTCCTCCGTGCTGTCAACAGGGCGCCTGCTCACAGTGTTCTTTGTTGCTGCTTTTAAAAAAAATTCAAGGAAGAGGAGAGCAATCATATTTAATAATGCAATTACAATCAGGGGAAGATGTTTATCCTGTAAGATTCCAACTGCTGGAAAAGCCCTAGGGCATTCTGGGAAATGAGATGCAAATATCCAGGATTACCTCTTCCTAAAAATACCAGAATCAAACAACAACAACAGTCATTGCTCTGAGCAGTGTATTAAGTGATTAGTCTGTTATTGCCTGCAAGAAGCTTTGGGTTCTCCAGCCAAAGCACCAGTCCCAACCAAGCACGGTGCTGGTGATGGGAGAGCCACGTGGGGGCTGCTCCAGGCCCCCGTCCCTGCTCTGCTCTCCATGCTGCAAAACCAGCATTTGACACTTTGGCAGCCACAGCTGAAGCCTTCACAGGTAAAAGCTTCCAGGAGACAAGAAAACACATCTTGTTCTTCTCTATTATCCAAAGGCTCTTGGTCTGGCTGGTGGCAGTCCATAAATGAAGACACATCTTGATGATGCTTTGTGATTAAATTCATTTGCAAAGTCCTAACTCCTTCTCTAAGTTGGCCATGAGAAGTATTATTCATGGGGTGAAAGTTTTGAAGAAACTTCAGTTGCATTGCATCTGTTGCAATGCCTCCCATGCAACATTGGGAGCACCCTGTTTCTCTCTGCTGGTTACCAAGCAGTGTAATCCTAATGTCAGTTCTAGGATGACAACAGTTGTATTCTATATTTAAAGTAAGGTCAAATATTCAACATAACCATTTCAAGAACTAATCTGAATTTAATTTTAGAAAAATGTTAGCTGTGAAAATCTTGTTGTTGGCTCTCTAGATTTAAGGCTTCATTGAATTTGAGCTAAATTGCAGACCTGTGTTGCTAAGCACATGAACTAGGGCCAAAAACCATGCTTTTCAGTCAATTAGATAAAACAAAAATAATTTCATATGGTACTGAGCTGAACTTCTGTCTTTTTAAACTGAGTTTACACTTCTGAATCCCCTTCTACTGAAATAGAGGATTCAAAAATCCATTTTCCTCTAAGTGCTCATTAACAAGGGCACGATCACAGTACTTTCCATTTTATATGCTGGGTTTCAAGTAGAGAGATAAAAGATTATTTGGAATTAATTTTTTTAAAAAATTAAAATACATATTTGAAGATGTTCTAATGGTATTCTTGTACTAAATTGCTACGATTTTTTGGAGATTACTTCAGAAGATCAAGGTCCTTAGTTTTCATAAGCTCCTTTTTGGGGGTAGTGATTTACAGAGTCTTATTTCATTCAAGTCCATTCCCGAGGAGGAGCTGCACTTGGCAGGTTTGCTGTGCTGTGCTGTCACAGGGGGAACAGGAGGTTTCTCTGTCTCCTGTGGCACTCACTGGCTTTGTTCCCTTCCGTTTGCTCCGTTGTGTGGGGAGGGCAGTGAACCTGTGCTTTCTGTGATTTCAGGTCGGGGCTGGCTCAGAGGCTCTGTCCCCGTTCCTGTGGGAGCTGGGGAGTGTTTGCTGCTGGGCAGTGACGTGTGACTGTCACCAGCCCTGTGACAGCTTTACCCAGCCCTGCTCTACCCCTGCCCTGCTCCTCCCAGAGCCCACAGCAGAGAGCACAGAAACACCCAGGCCCTGCTGCTCCCCCAGCTCACACCTCTCTGTGCCATCACCTGCTCTTGTCTCCGTACTGCCAAACCCCACAAAGTTCAGGTGGCTGATTTAAGGTCTCTGGCTACCACAGGGTCATACTGTGGGATCATTTCATAGCTTGTCTGCTGGCTGAAGGACCCCCATGAGGACAGTGTCCCATTGTGGGAGACAATGTCCACGTGCCTTAAGGGAATAGAGACTTTAAATGAATGATGGGCAGGTGCAGCAGCAGAAAGGGTAAATGTTATGGCAGGAGTTATTAGCATCTACCACATTCCACAAAATGAAGTGTGCAAATGGCATGTAAACTCAGGTAATACATCTGTGTTTGTGGGTATGTGACTGTTTTCTGGATATGAGGGTATTGATCATGGCTGCTGTTTGCAGCAAGGCAGAGCAATGTGCACTGCAATGGGAAATGAGCTGGGAACAGCAACAGAGAGTGAAGTAATAAGACAATAAGAGACAAAAAGCAGTAAATTTAGATATGGCCATGTGTCTGGAAGGGGCCATGACCTGGCTAAAGACAGAACATGTTGTGGTGAGGTTTTTTCCTCTCAACACCAGGGAACTCTACTATTCCCTTCATCTGAACTGTCCTAGGGAAGAAAGGGAGACTTTCTTCCTTAGGACATCCAGCCTTTAGTAATACTTGCTGGTTTTCCATCAGTTGAGTAGTTTATGTACCAGAGAGACTCCACACACCTGCAAACAAAGCCACTGCTTTGTACCTCAGCCTTTGTGCTTCAGCTGCACCTTACGGGGCAGAATTCAGTTCTTGAATTAACAACCAAGATCAGCCCCTGCCTTCAGGCACCTGCTCCTGGTCCAAGGGAGGGAAAACCCTGAACTTCAAACTTAACACTGCATACAGCACCCTGCACTGTGCAGTCACTCAGACTGCCTTCGCTGGGGGATGGATGGCAGTGCAGAGAGCCAAGAGCCCAAGCTGGAAGGGAGCAAGGGAGAGCCAAGTTCTTCCCTGCCTGCTCCCACTGAGCCTGGTGCCACAGGCAAGGAAAAGCACTGACAGGGCAATGAGATGGGAGCTGCCTGTTCCAGGAGCCTTTTCCCAGCCCTGGAGATCTCTGAATCTGAGTATAAATATTTCCCCTGGACCATGTTGCTTGTAGACTTGTCACGAGTTGCTGTTCCAACTGCACCAGGATTAAAGAGCGAGGACAGAAGGGGTGAAAAAAAGCTTGCATAAATATTTTCTGACACTTGGTCTAAACATGCAGAAGAAGTCAATCTTGTCGATATTCCCATTGAGATCTTTGTGCAACTGAGGCTTAGGGAAGAGCTTTCCTTGCCACATGGTGCCGACTTTAAACTACAGCAGTTTATGTATTAAAGAGGCAGAGATTTGGAGGTAAATGCCAGGTGATCATTCTGTCTTATGCAGGATGGATCATGGCCAATTCTAATCTTTATTTTTACCACTAGCATGACCAAAGAGGGAGGAAAAGAACCCCAGATGTCTCTGGGGTATCTCTCTGGCCAGGCAGGAGGGGGCCATGCGCTTGCTTATCCCTGGTGTCAGAAGTCAGCACCTCCTCTGGCAAGTTCAGTCATCAAAGGGGCTTCCTTAGGGGAGCCAGCAGTGCCGAGCTGCTCAGCTGGAGGGACTGAGTAGATGAACTGGTCTGTGTGATGGGTTTGAACTGGGTGGGGACAGGGAATTTAAATCTTGGTCACTGCATACACTGTGGTAAGGACAAGGCAGCTGTGCTTTCTGCTGTTGTTGCTGGGCTGCTTTTGGAACTGTGTGGAAAAGACTCTGAGTTTTATGTTACTAAAAGAAAGGGCAGGAGGGAGGAATTCTACCAATTGAGTTGTGTTTTATTAGCTGCTAGCAGTGGGCACAGGATCTGTGTTATGAAGCTAAGCTGCTTTAATTCCTTCCAGGAGAGGTTACGTGTGCCTGCATGGCTGGTAAACTGAGATTAATTTATTCTGTGGCCTTGGCAGGCTCTGGTAAACTGCATTGCATAGGGAGTTATGGGGGAGAGTATCAGATGTCAAACTCACTTTGGTCCGACAAGACAAAGAGGTTTGGGGTCGTTTAAAACCCTTCTCACTTTGTTTAACATTTAGGCTCCTATTCGAGTGTGTTTGTAAGTGTGAACACAATTCTGCCCTCTGGGTGTGTGTAGGCAGTGGGAGGGTTCCTTTGTCCACACAAAGACAGGTTGCTGCAGACATCCACTTGCTTTTAAGTGATTTTGCCACCCTTGTGTGAAGGGTGTCAGAGGCTGGCAGTGCAGATAGCCAGCTTCTGAGTCACAGGAACATGCAGAAAGGGACCTTGTTGATGTACTGAGCTTTGGATAATTATCTTGATTTGTTGGTGTGTGACTTATTAGTCAAGGAAAGGCTGTTGTTTAAAGCAAACCAGTGAATAAGACAAAAAAGGACAGTCCAGTTCCTATCTTTTGTTAGAGCAAGAGCCCAGCTTTAAAAGCAAAACCCTTTAGAGTGGCTCAGCTGTGAATTGAAAAAAGGGAGCAATCTCAGTAGGTATTGACCAAGCAGAGTGCTGGGGCTGTTCTGCAGTCTGGAATGCATGTGTATCACTACAAAAATGCAGAGATCCAAGCTGCTGAGTTTGGATGTAGAACTGAGTTTTTCCCCTGGTTGAGGTTCAGGTTGCCTTGACTTTTCTCTCTGACTCACTTGGAACATAAATGTGTGCAAATGCTTGTGACTTCCACACTGCTGCTGGTGCTTTATTAGGTAAGGGCTTACCCTGCTCCAGAGCAAGGAAATTTTTGTGGCTCTTGGTTGGAACAGCCTGGGGTTCTCAGATACATGGGATACAATGGCACTGTCATGGTTGGTGCCTGCCCAGGGTCTCTCCCTGGTATCCTTTGTTATAGGTACAGAAATACTTTTCCCATTAAAGGAATAAATCCTTGCCTGATCAGCCTTTAGAGCCAGAATAAATGAAATACAGACTTTTGCATTAAATAGCATTGTGGGTTATGGTGGAGAGTAAAAGCCCGTTCCTTATTCCGACAGGGAAAAAGGGAGCCTGCTTTTCCAACGTGGCTGAATGATTCTATGGATATGTCCCTAAACCTGAAAATTGGCATTACAGCTCAGATCTTTCTAGATTATGCATTTATGGATCCGTGTTGGTCCTTGCAACTTCACTGTAGCCACATGTGTCCCAGTGGTGAAATTTTGGGCAGATGCTTTGGCCTGCTGCAATCCCACTGCAGGTCATGGGTGTGCTGGGTGGGAGAAGTGGTGGTCAGAGGCCCCTCCTGCAAACCCCTGTACAAGTGTCCACAGCAAAGCCAAGAACCTCTGGCCTTTTTCCATGCACTGCCTCTGTACAAGTGTTGAGCTCACTGTTAGAGAGTTATGATGTGAGATCCAGGCTCTTAGGATCTGTTCCTATTTAGTTCTGATCCTCCCCCAACCTCTGTTGCCCAGAGAAGCTGTGGGTGCCCCATCCCTGGCAGTGCCCAAGGTCAGGTTGGACAGGGCTTGGAGCAGCGTGGGACAGTGGAAGGTGTCCCTGCCATGGCAGGGGCTGGAACGGGATGAGCTTTAAATCATTGGATGATCACCTCCTCTGGAAGTGCTGGAGCTTAATTCTACTTTTATTTTCCAGAGTATAATTTGGAAGCAACTCCAGTAGTGGTAGATGGTATCAAACAGGTATCACACGGAAGAATTTAGCCCCAAGCTAATAGAAAATTTGTCCTCCTGCATGTTCTTCAACTCCACGTGTGAAAGCTGCAGAGTAGTTTGGAATAATATCCACTCCCATTATTTAGCTGCATAAAATACCTTGAAGGCAAATAGCACATCTATAAATTAAGCTTCTGAAGTGTTGGTCGGGTTACTGGGGGAGTTTTTGACAGTGAGATTATTGACGGTGTAAAGTGATAGTTCTGCTCTTGAAAAGCTCATTCTCCCAACACAAATCACAGCACTGCCAGGATTTATTGAACTGCCTGATGGAGAGGTACCGTACAAGCCTCTATTAGTCCCTTTCCTCAGCTTTGCCATCAGGAGGCTTTAAATAATTGTATTTGAAAGAAATGTCAGAGTGACAGAATTGGGTGCAGAAGGCCATAGATATTCCCTCTCCGCTCCACCCGCCCCTGTTCTTTCTCTCATGCTCTCTCTTGCTCTCTCTATTATTTGATAATTTCAGAGGGAGAGGGCTTCCCCAGCTGCATAATTGGAAGGTTTCAAGACACTGTGTCTGCTACTTTAGGCAAAGTCTTGGTTGTGTTGCAGAAATGGGAAGCTTCCCAGCTTCACGCAGTCCTGCAGATCTGTTTAGACAGCCAGGGATGCTCCTGCCAGGGTTGGGGCTGCCATGGAGGGTGGCAGTAGCAACTGGGAATGGAGCAGAACCTGTAATGGTGGCACTGTGGGGATCGACAGCCTCGGAGAACAGAGGTGCAAGCCCTGGAAGGCAGTTGGGAAGGCAGAGGCTGCTCACCAGCCCCTCTTTTAACTGGCTGGTGGTGAAGCCTTCATGTGAGAGGAAAGGCAGCTGGTGTGCAGGAAATGACACAGGAGGTGTTGTGCCTCTGAAAGCCAAGGACACTGAGTTCATGGGATCACGATGTTTTCACTTGGAGCAGTCTGGAGGTTCTCTGGTCCTGTGAGCAGGACTCAGCTGCCTGTCACAGCCTGCCGTGGCCAAGTCTCCAAAATCCGTAAGGACAGACCTCCCCTGAGGGCCTCTGACCTGGTGGGTCTGAGAGGAGAATGCAGGGGCCCTTGTTCTCCCAGTTCTGTGCTTCTCCATGTGTGTTTGGTCACTGCATCCAGGGCTGCCCGTGCTGAGCTCAGGGGCTGTTCAGTGCTTTACTGGGGAGGGACAAATGCCTCACTGCAGCTCCTGCTCCGAGTGCCCTGGGTCTGTGTGAGGGGCTCTGGCTGAGCTGGCAGTGCTCTGGGTCTGTGTGAGGGGCTCTGGCTGAGCTGGCAGTGCCCTGGGTCTGTGTGAGGGGCTCTGGCTGAGCTGGCAGTGCCCTGGGTCTGTGTGAGGGGTTTTGGCTGAGCTGGCAGTGCCCTGGGTCTGTGTGAGGGGTTTTGGCTGAGCTGGCAGTGCCCTGGGTCTGTGTGAGGGGTTTTGGCTGAGCTGGCAGTGCCCTGGGTCTGTGTGAGGGGTTTTGGCTGAGCTGGCAGTGCCCTGGGTCTGTGTGAGGGGCTCTGGCTGAGCTGGCAGTGCCCTGGGTCTGTGTGAGGGGCTCTGGCTGAGCTGCCTTGCTCCAGCTGGGTTTTAGTTGTGTGCAGGAGAAATTGAGGTTAATGGTGTTGGATAAACATAATACCAGCCTTCAGTGTGCCCTAAGTGACAGTAGGGTCAGCCTTTCCTTGTCCTTCCCAACGCTGGCATTGTGCTGACCTGTCCCATTAACAGATCAGTGGGGCTGAACTGGCCCCAGCAGTGAGGATCCTGCCCCACTACACTGTTGATGTATTAAATACCTTTAAGCACAAAGGCTATAATTGATCCTCAAGGATGTGAAACTGGGCTTTTAAGTTAATTTTCAGGGAATTTTGCTGCACATTCTGCACTGTCTTTTAGAAAATTTTATCACAATCTACTGTTTTAGGATTCCTTGATTTCTCTGTGGTCTGTCATATATCTGAACTGTTCCTTTCCCTGGAGACAAATTAGGAGGGCTACCAAATAGTGCTTCTGCTGCAGCTTTGAAGGCATCTGTTATGCCTTTTATTTCATAATCTCAAGGTAAGCAAGATTCACAACTTGCTGCAGGTGGAGGAACCTGGTTTCCTGAAGCTGGCAGCACGTTGTCCTGCATATTTGGAGAAACAGCTGAGTTCCCTGTCTCTTAATGCTTTGACTGTGGAATTCATACAGAGGCTACTGAAGTCAGGAGGTAATAGATTATATTTGTAACACTTGCATATGGGCTCCTGTGTGTCACAGCAAGAATGATGACTCTCAGGGTTTGAACATGAGTGTGTTTGGAGAAAAGCATCTCTAATTTATTGTAGGCAGACAGAAAAGAAAGCGGCATCTTTTCTTGCTGGTGAAGTTGTTTGCAACTAAATGAACATACAACCATAATAAAACAGACTTGTAGCTTTTAGAAGAGAGAAAACTCAGAGTTATGATTTTTACAATAAAAATCTGTAGAAAATAAGAATCATGATCTTGTTTTTAAAAATTCTCTTATAAAGGTGAACTGCAGCTGCATGATCCCCTCCCATAGGCTGCTTCTTGTCCTACAAGGTCCTATTTGTGCTATTCTGCCAGATTGTTCCAAAAAGCTGCCCTTTTACAGCAAATGGAAAATAAACGCAAGATATAAGGTACCTCAGTCCTTTCCAGGGTGTAGTGAAGAAATGTCTCCTTTTCTTTTTCCTTTTTTTCCATGAAATTGGCTCTTCAGAGGATGTGGGATCTCAGAGAGTTGACTCCTGTCGTAACTGGGAGAGTTTCTTCTTGTCATCAGTCCTCCTGGTTAAATGTAGCTTTGAAGCAGAGACCTCTGGTCCCAAATGAGCAGATAGCATTCCTTTCCCTTCCTTTTCCTTCACTTCAGTCCCACTGTCTCATACCCCATCCTGGTGGGAATTGCAGACTGGTTTCAGTTCCAGAACACACCTGGTAAGATTTTGACTCCAGAGTGTTTCTCTTGTAGCTTCTTTACTATCCCAGCCAGCCCCAGCAGTAAGGAGCCTGTGAACACATGGTTTGTAAGCCTATTACAAGCTTCCCAGATTATAATACAATTAGTCAGCACTGACTCATTTGTTTCATGGAGGCAAATGGAGGCGATTCAGGAGTTTGTTTATTTGGATGTACCAATTTGTTGCACAGTCTAACTTGTTTCAGGAAAGGCAGTTCCTGCTCTTCAGCTGGCTTCCCTTTTGCTGGGAGACTGCAGCCTGCATTTGCAAAATCCTGCTTTCCACCAGCATTATCCAGCCTTTGCAAAGGAAATAATGTTAAATGGAGCTTTTTATTGAATACAAACCTTTTCCATATAACTCCAGAGAGTTAAATGTGGCACAGAATGTAAATTCTGAACTGTTCTCCATAGGATGTCCTTCTCACTTCCATCTTGAGGTAATTGTGTCAAAATACATGCCACTGCTCCCATGGACTGGTGATCCAGCTAGTACTTAGTGTCTGAATTAATGTTTGGAATTGTTGTTGCTTTCTTTGTAACAGAGACGAGAACCCAGCTGGTTTGGGTTATTGGTAATGGATTCCAGTGCTCTGAAATCATTCACTCAAATCCAGCTCCAGTCTGTAGTAACCCAAAGTAATTATTATTTGATTACTACCCAGTGATGTAAACTGAGCTGGTCATCCCAGCCTGGGTGGACAGATGTCCAAGTTAAACAGCACCAGCTTAACTACTGCCAGTGGCTCTTTGAAAGTCTGAAAAGGATATTGCTGAAGACACTTCGATAAATTGGGTTGGGAGGTTTTCTTGCTTGTTGTTTGAGTGGAGAAAGAAATCCAGAATGGAAAGCCAGCAGAGCCTCTGAGGACTCTTACCTGAAAATGGATTCTCTGGTATCATGGTTGAGGAGTGCAGAGTGGGAGGAAAAAGCTTTACTGTCTCTGTTCTGTCTTGTATCTTGTGCTGGGGCAGTGTCTCTAAGGCAGTATGGTGATGTCACAGCAGTGTGTGCTTGTGGATGGGCATGAAAAGGATTTTGCTTTTTAACTCTGGGGGTTGGTGTGTATGCTCTCCTGGAAGCTGTTTCTGTATTTAGCCTGGAAGTGTTTTAAAAGGGGAGTTTAAAAACCACCACACTTTCAAGTAACTTGTAGTGGCTTTGTTCCTTTAATATTTTTTTAATTACTTTTGATATCACAAAGAGTGGCTGTGGGAGTGTGGCAGCAAGAAATTTTGGCCATGCAGGAGCCAGCAAAAGGCCTTCAGAACGTCTAAAAACCCATTTGTGTTCTCCATGCAAAACATTACATAGATGCATCATAAATGGTGGCATAACTTTCACAGTGCTCTTCTGGAGTACTTTTCACCCTGAAATTCCTTCAGAGATGAGAAGCTTTCCTGTCTCTTCCCAGCTGTGCATCAGCTGAGCAGGGATGGTTCTGCTCTGTCTGCTGTGGGTGCTGGCCCCGGTGGCGTGGGCACGCGAGCTGTGGATGTGTGACTCCACTGCCTGCAGATCTATTCCTCTCATGGCAATATTGCCATCACCTGACAAAAGCAATATGAAACCAATGCCTTTGTGGCACATCTTTCATCACATAGCTGGGAGATACAAAATCGCTTGACCTTTTTAGCAGTCTTTTGAGGCAGAGTGGGGAGATGTGCTTTACTTGACGTGAAGGTTCTTTTCCTGCTGCTGGAAGAGAAATGCTATTGTCAGCTGAACTTTTGGCTGTGACTGAAGGTCTTCCTTTACTGTCTTTTATCTCTGAGGCTTGGCTCTTGGCCATGCAGTTGCACTCCCTTTGCTTGCTCTGACTCTTGTTGTCCTCTTTGGATTGTCAGAAATTGAGCCAAAGCCATTCTCTGTTCCTTGTGCTGGAGTCGAGGTTGTCAAGTGGCTCAAGAGCTTTGGCAGGGCAGTTCTTTCTCAGGGCCTGGTGTGCCCATTCGTGGGCACTCAGGGGAGTGGTCACCTCTGTCTCCTGACTTGGGGACAGCCTGAAGTGTCCTCTCCCTCACAGCAGACCCTGCACCTGCCCTTCACAGGGAGGCAGAGGCTGTGGAGAACCCTCAGGGCAGTCGGATACTGTCACTGGTGCTTCCTGTATTAGCTGGTAATACATGGGGAAAATAATACTAAAGTGTTTGTATTAGGGGTGGGGCACACCTGTAGGGCATTTCCCTGTGAGCCCTAGAGTATTAAAGGGTGTGAAGAAAGATTGCTTCAGAAAGTACCATACAATAATGCAGTTCTCCCTCCCCAAACCAATTTTATGTTCCAAAGGAAACAAACTTCAAATGAATTGTCTTGGTTTGATTGGTTGATTTGCTGTTGTCAGTTAAGCTGACGTTACACTCCACTTGAAATTCCCAGTTGTATTAAAGCTAATTTGGTGATGTTAGCACTAGAATTTAGGCTTTAGGTTTCTACATGCATTAGTATAAATTCCAAGGACCATATGGTCATTCAGAAAAATCTCAGCAGTTAGAAGCATACCAGTCAACTAGCCTGTGAGGGAGGAGCAAAATGAGTAAAATTCAAGTATTTTGTTCCCAGACCAGTGATCTCTGCTACTGAAATGGGATCTCAGTTCCTTGACCCTGAAAACAGCAGCAACAACAGGAGAAATAAATGCTGTAAACAGCTCTATAATGAAACCTCTCAGACAGCCTGTCAGCATGTGCTGATCTTTTGCCTTCACTTGCTGCTATGGCAAATTAGGTTGACCTTTCCTTGGTAGCATCTTAAAAAAAAAAAAAGAGAAAAAAAAGGGTGCTAGGATTTAAAAAGGAGCCTAAGGGAATTAGGTGTACCCAGTGCTTATTGAAATTCAGCTGAAGTTGGGCATTTAACTCTCGTAGCTGCCTCTCAGAATCCCACCCTCTCTAAATTATACCCTGCCCTAGAGGTGGTGAGTCCTGGGGCTGATGGCATAGGGCTGTAATTTAGCCAAATTATGAGATACACTTGAGAGGTCAGAATTGATACTTTCCAGGAGTTAGATTAGAGAGCCAGTGGCATGAGAATTAACAGCAAGAGCTGGTAAATAAAGTTTGAGAAATTGCTGATCTCTGCTTTACGCCTCTCTGCAGAAGTCCCTGGGCCCAGGCAGCGCTCGGCAGTGACGGAGAGCCCTGCCAGGCTCCTCCATCACACCACACGGTCCTTGTCTGGCAGGCACAGCTTCCCAAGGTCTCAGTCCATCCTGCCTTCCATTCTCCAGCTGTCATGTATCTTTCCATAGCTTACCAGATGATTCTGTCACCCTCCCCACCAGTCTGTGGTGGCTTTACCTGAGACAGGAGTCAGATGAAAACACCCAGAAGAGCAGCAGGGCCTCGAGGCTGTGGTGTTGGATACCAGCAGCATTTATCCCCTGTGTTTTTACAGTGCACCCTGCCACGGCCTTTAAAGGAGGATGTTACTCTGCAGTGATGGAACATTTCTCCTGATGCAGCTGTAATTAGGACTGATGAGCATCCTTGGGGTCCTGCCTGGCTCTCATTTAAATCAGCAGGAGCAGAGCTGATCCCCTTCAAACAGAACTGCATTTGTGCTGCAGCACAGTGATGGATTTGGTTGTTTTCCCTTTCCTTAACGACAAAGGAGGAGTGAGAAAGATAATGTTGTGGTGAGGGGAGGAGTATTTGTCTTGGAACAATGATGAAGATAAAGATGGACAAGCAGAGCAATTTGTGAGTTTTATCTTCTATCCCATTTAATGGGCTGCAGTTATATAAAGAAATGGAGATCTCAGTTAATCTTTATACTGTGTCCTTCTTTAGGAACACAGCTACTTCAAATTAAATTAGCCTTTTGCCTCTTGCTGGAAATGATAGGGTTTCTTTGGCATCCTTGTTTATTTTTCATTGATCTAGAGAAAAAGAATTTCTCTCTCTTCTCCCCTGGGATGTTAAAAATAAAGGGATCACCTTTCTGTTTTCAGCTGCCATGGCCTAAAAAAGTATAGAAATGAGGAATAAATTCACCATGGTTTGAAGAAATCCTCTTCAAAAAACCGATGGGGAACATGACAGAGTTAGAGAGACCTCTCCCTCAGAAGAAGAGTAATATATATTTTATTCTCTTATTAATATTTCATTGGCAAGAAGGTCAAAATCTACATTTAAATGGAAATATTTAAAAAGCAGAAGCATAATATTTGACTATCTGGAGCTTTTATGGGTTAGAGAAAACCAGAGGCTTGAACACATTGGTTCAAAATTCATGGGGTGGGCTGGGAATTCCTTGTGTAATTTATACAGCAAAGGAATCCTCCATTTGCCTTCATCGACACCTCCGATAAAGGGTTTATGTTCCTAATACAAAGCTCCCTTTTAATTTAAAAATCCTTTTAAGTATGTCATGTCAGTTCGAGTCTTTAGATGAGATAGTCTGTCAGTGCTCAGAATATTATCTGGGTAGATGGAGCAATCCATGGCTTGTGAGGATGCTGGGTTATTCCTCCCAGGGCTGGGCAGATGTGGTGCTACTGCGTGTGGTGTCAGCAGGGCGTGGGGCTGGGGGAGCCTGCCCTCAAAACACGAGGGACTGGGGTCACAGCACTGCCCCTTGTCCCAGCTGGGGCTGGGGGAGCCTGTCCTCAAAACATGAGGGACTGGGGTCACAGCACTGCCCCTTGTCCCAGCTGGGGCTGGGGGAGCCTGCCCTCGAGGTGTGATGGGGTCACAGCACTGCCTCTGGTCCCAGCTGGAGTTGTCTCATCACAGCACCCACTGCAGATCCCATTTGTGTGTATGGGAAAATCTGGGTGGCTTTGAGAGTGAAGGCTGTCTGCATGGGGAGGATCCTGCAGATCACTTCAGTCAGGATGTGAGGCGGTGGAATGGCTCCTGCCTTATGCTCGGGCTGATCTTGAACAGGTTCATTTTCCAGCCCCAGTAGTTTTGGCTTTTAACATTAGTAAGAGGCTGAGATTTCCAGGCTGTGGAAGTTGTGCCACTAACCTTAGGTATGCTAACTCAAAGCAGAGAAAAGGAAATTGAAAGCCCAGCAGGCTGTTTTCCTAATCAATTAGAAGAGATTGAATTTATCTTCTGCCCAGCAGAGAACTGCTCAGGCCCACACCCTGCATTATCTGAGAGGAAAGTCCAACATCTTTGCTGGTGACAAGGACAGTGGGATCGCGGGCACCTTCAGCAGATTTGCTGATGACACCAAGATGTGTGCTGCAGTCACACACTGGAGGGAAGGGATGGATCCAGAGGGACCTGGACAGGCTGGAGAGGTGGAACTGTGTGAACTTATGGAGTTCAACAAAGGCAAGTGCAGGGTCCTGCACTTGGGTTGGGACAATCCCAGACACACCCACCCACAGGCTGGGCAGAGAGGTGGGGGAGAGCAGCCTTGGGAGAAGAGCTTGGGGCTGGTGGGTGATGGAAACCTCACCATGAGCTGCACTGAGTGATCCCAGCCCAGAAAGCAACAGAGTCCTGGGAGCACCCAAAGGAGCGTGGCCAGCAGGTCGAGGGCAGCGCGATTCTGCCCCTCACTCTGCTCTTGTCAGACCCACCTGGAGCCCTGGGCACTGTTCTGGTGTCCCCAAAACGGGAAACACATGGAACTGTTGGAGCAGGTCCAGAGGGCACCATGAAGTTGGTGAGAGGACTGGAGCACCTCCCCTGTGGGGGCAGGCTGAGAGAGCTGGGGCTGCTCAGCCTGGAGAAGAGAAGTTGTGTGGAGCCCTCCCAGCACTCCCAGGGTCTGAACAGGGAAGCCAGAGAGGGACTTTGCATCAGGAACTGGAGGGACAGGACAAGGGGGAATGGGTACAAAGTGAAACACAGGATATTTACATCAAATATCAGGAAGAAATTCTTCCCTGTGAGGGTGGTGAGGTTGCCCAGGGAGGCTGTGGGTGTCCCAGCCCTGGCAGTGTTCAAAGCCAGGCTGGATAAGGCTTTGAGCAGCCTGCTCTAGTGGGAGGTGTCCCTCCCATGGCACAGAGGGTTGGGATTAGAGGATCTTTAAGGCAAATTCCAACCCTTAAACATTCTGTGATCCCATAAGAGAGCCAGGATGGCATTGCTGTGCCCATGGCAACCCTGCAGGCCCAGGAACTGCTGCTGCTCTGTAATGGGCACACCATTCCCTGCCTGTCATGAGCAAAGAGTTGAGGAATCTCTGGCTTTAGGGACACCTCAGGCAGCCCAGGAGAGACAGCTCTGAAAAACTGGCCCAGCTCAGTCACAGGCATGATATTGATCCCTGGCTGTGTTTGACACAGCCTGTCTGTAAATGTGCTGCCTGTGGCTCCAGGAGCAGCTGTGGGAGCTGCATGCTCTGCAGAGGAGTGATAACATTGATTCCTTACCAGGCAACAATATTTGACTGAGTCTCACAGCTGGGCAGAGGCTTGGTTTGGGTTTTTCTTCTGTTTTGGTTTGTTGTTTTGGGTTTTGTTTTGTTTTGAAAAAATCAGCATTATATTGACTAGCAGCAGCCCACTGAGTATTTGTGCAGTTTGGGAAGACTTGCTTGCTTTGCCACCAGCAATTTCCTGCACACCTGAGCCTCCCAGGAGCACAGGTAATTGTTGGAAATGATACAGAGGGGCTCAGTGGTAGAGAGAGAGCAACAGAGAGATGCTCTGCTGCTGCTTGACAGACTTGTAACCAGATTCCAGTTTGTGCTGCATTGCCCCTTTGTGTAACCCTATTAAGAAGCTGTAAATAGTAATATAAATGATGTTACAGTCATTTGTTTTGATGTATCTGAGCCTTTAATAAATCAGCTGTAGCTTGGCTAATAGGAATATGAGAGGATGGTGTTTGTTGCCAGCAGCTGCTAGTAAATTACAATGCAGTCATCTGTTTTACAAGGAAATTAAATGTTTGTTCTCTTGCTCCCTCTCCCTCTCGCATATTTTAGAGCATCAGAATTGTTCAAGAGCCCCTGTGTGTTCTGCCAGGCATCCTTTTTGATCCTGTTGCATGTGGCTGGGGTGGCAGGGAAAGCATCTGCAAGGAGACTGAAGTCACTGCGATGTGTCACTCCCATATTCCAGCATTGCTCTGGGTGCATCCTCCAAAACAACACTGGTTGTGCTTGATGTTGCTTGGTAGCAGTCTCCTTTGTGGGTTGTCAGCAGCGTTTGATCCTTGGATCTGCTTGGATCTGCTTGGATCTGCTTGGATCTGCTTGGATCTGCTGCTCAGAGCTGAGCTGAGCAGTGATTGCAGTGGTGGGCAGCTGCCCTGGGCTGGGTCTGGTTTGCACCAGCTGTGCCCTGTGCCAGCCTAGCTGAGGTCGGTTCAGGGTCAGGACTGCCTGGAATAGACTCAGGGCTGGTGATAGAGCTGGGTTTGGGATGTGAGCATCCAAGTTAACTACTCCTTTTGGTTTCCTTTAGAGGTCGTGAGAGGACCCAAGTGCTTGGAGCTGCAGTAGGTTGGGATAAAGTTTAAAGGGTGATGGTTTTACCAAGATCTCTGCTTGTAACTGGAGGAGTCAAAGAAAGCATCAGACCCTGGAGGAGCCTCTTGTCATGGCTTTGAGGCTTTTTATAAGCCATTGTCCACCAGAAGGCTCTTGTAGAGTCACAGCCACCCTCTCTGCTCCATCCTCCTGCTCCGTACTCCTGGGAAGGAGTTCTGAGGAAAGTTTCACGTTTCAGGATGAAAAAGTAATCTCATCTTTCAGTGCTCTACTTATCTCTAGATAAATACATAAATGCAATCTGGGGCTTGAAACTTATCTGAGTTACTCAAAGAAGTGCCTAGAATTCTATTAAAAACTTCTGATTTCTGTATTTGGTGTAAAGAAGGTTTGGCTGTGCTCTTTATCTCATAAAATGTTTCCATACTCTAACATGGTGATTGTTTCTTCTGTCTCTCACTGCAGCTGTGCAATAATTCATGTCTCCAGACCCAAAATGACATGAGTTTTGCCAAATATTGCAATTCAAATGCAACATAGAAGCTGTGCTCTCTCTGTTTTCCAAATTCTTTTCCCGGCTCTCAGCTGCACCCATGTTCCCTGGTGTTGACAACACACAGCGCTGAGCAGGAAGCAGCTCCATCCTTCTGGAGGTGTTGGTGTTAATAAAAATTATCCTCTGGCAAAGAAGGGAATCTCACCAAGGCTTGCTTTGGAGTTCATGCAGTGTTCCCAGTGCCTGCAGGCTCCCTTGCACAGCTCTGGTTTAACGGGAGCAGCTGGTTCACCCTCTCTCTGTTTAAAGGCTCCAGGAGGGAACTGGGCACCTTTCTGCAGGTGAACACTAACTCTGCTCTCACGGTCTGTGCCCCGGGAAGTGTGTGCAATCCAAGGATAACATCACAAATCTGTGCAGTTTTATTATAATTTAAAGGAGAAATAACTGCACTGGATGACATACATACTGTTCCTTGTAGATTGATTATTAATATTTCGTTTATTATGTCTTGTGGTTTGTCACAGAAGGACCTCATTGGTTTCTGAGGGTGATTTCATGCAAGGTTGCACTTTGTAATACATTTGAGGTCTGATTTGGAGAAATAAACTGTGTTATATTAGTATGAGTAGGGCTTTTGTCAACTTTCAAACATAGGTTGTGTGGAAAGGGATGTTGCCTGACAATGTCTGCCCTGAATGTTTGATTTAGTGACCACTTAAATCCATGCTGTGGTTTATTATTGTTATTGTTAAATTTCTATTTAAAGAGTAAATTTATTGCTGTCAGTCAGAAATCGTTCAAGACAGAACCAGTAACACATTCAGGCACGTGTTTGTGTCATGTTGAACACAGTGACTTTTAAGAATACATATGTGCTTGTTGTTGATAAAAACCAACAAAAATCCAGATCTGAAAAAGCAAAAATCCAGATCTGAAAAGTGATAGGAAAAATGACATGAAAGGGACAGATATTTCTGGTGCAGCTCTCTGGCAGAGGCTGTCTCGGTTTCCCTGCTGAAGTTGATGGCACGGGGCAGGGGGGCTGAACGACCCTCGTGGCAGAGGTTTGGTTTTTTTGCACTGCTCAGCTTGGCTCTGCATCATCAAACCCCAACCTGCTTTGCTGGCATGGGGCTGGGGCTCATTCTTGACTGAGACTTGTCACTGCATGTTCTGAGAGCTGATACAATTCCCAGCTTTTACTCCACCACAGTGTAAAGAGAATATTGTTCTACTGAAGTCTCTTGGGGGCAGGTAATGGTTTGCCCCAAGTTCAAAATCAAGAGAGATTCTTACAGAAGTCTTTTGTCCAACAGCAGCCTCAGTTAAATGTTATTGATAATGTGAGGCACATTGCATTTCCTCCTGGAAAACACATTGTCTCAGCAAGGTATCCCCCAGTGGGTCCCTCTCCCTGTTCAAGCTCCCACATGCTTTGGCCGACTTGCTGATGCTCTCCAGACACACTTTATGAGCTCTGCCACAAATTGATAAGGGTGAGTTAAAATGTCTGTATTTCATACTTCCACAGACTGGTGTTTTCTATTAAAAAAACCAAAGGAGTGTGGGCTGTGGTTTCTGAGGAGGAAAGCCTCAGCTGCAGCTTCTGGATGAAAAGAGTTCCCTGGGACAGTGACACGCAAAGGGCCGTGTGCTGCGTGTCTGGCAGCATCTGCTCCAGCTGCAGAGGGATCTGTGTGCAAGGATCCTTCCTGCTTGGGAGCTTTTCTGTCTGCTGCCAGCATGCTTGCACAGGGACAGAGCGTTCGGGTCACTGTGCTGCCCGAGCAGGCAGCTCTCTGTGCTCT